>PVKE010039607.1:0-14941 GCA_004027555.1 Craseonycteris thonglongyai
AGGCCACGAGGACCGAGGATCGAATCCCGGCTCCGGCCCAGGCGGACCCACATGCTGAACTGGGGAGTTCCCACAGTTCGGTTCTCTAGCTGTCTCTGTCTCTGTCTCTCTCTCTATCTGTCAAAAGTAAAATAGAAATAAATATGCACTGAAGATAAAATAATTACTCTCTATAAATATAAAAAAAAAAGATATAAAAGAAATATTGTTAATCTAGGAATATTATACCCAACATGTAGGCTTAAATTATAAAGTTCTATTACAGCCAGGTAATAGAATACCATGCATTAATTTAAAAAATTTAAAAATGTAGACATAGATAATAATATTTTTGTGATAAATTATTTGTGAATTAAATAGAATATAAAAGCCAAATTTTAAAAAATATGAATTTTTGCCTAAATCTAAAATTATTTCTTAGCATATAACAGAGTTGTGTATCATAGTTAAAAGTATAAATATCAAGCATTGATTTCCATGTAAGATTCATTAGTTATCTGTTCATGGAAGTATCTGGTATTTACTCTCATGGATCTTTAACCATAAAGTTTTTCAGAATTTTTGTTGAATACAGATGGTTAAAAATACACCTCTTGTGTTTAGGCTTTCCAAAGGAATGATATTCTTATGTAAACTTTACATACACATCAGAAATATTTAAATAATTTACATTCCTCTCTGTGAAACCCTAAACGAATTACTTAAACTCTGTGCCTCAATTTTTTCAACTGCAAAATGAGTATAATTGCAATTTCCACTTCACAAACTTATTTTGAAGACTGTGCATTGATACGTGTAAAGATTTTAGGACAATTTTCAGTAATAACAAAATAACAAAACTGTTTCAAGAAGTCAGAACAGTCTGTATAGTATGAGATGAAGTGGGATAAGACTCTGTTTCAATTTCTGTGTGTAAGTAGCAAAGTTATTTTTCTGTAAGTCAAATGTTCTTGGCCTTTTCTAATTAACATTTCATTGACTCTCCAGGCTGCAATCCAAGTCCATTCCCATGGAACATGGTATCTTCAAAGGGCCTCAATATTCCAGTATCACTTCATCTCCTATCATTTATTCCTCTTTCCTTTGGCAAAATACATTTGGAAAAAAAATTGTTTCACAAATTTAGCAAATTCTTTTAAACTCTACCTTTTGCACATACTTTTCCTTTTATTTGGAATACATTACAAATAATATTCTTAACCTAAAAATCTCTAATCATCCTTAAGGATACAGTTATTTGCCATCTCTTCTGAGAAGCCATATTCTGCTTCAATTAATTTCATATCCTTTTGTTAATAATACAGGTTGGATTGTATTTTGTCTACAAATAAGTCTGTTCTGTCTAAGATTGTGAACTTCATAAGAGCATGTGATGGCCATATTTCCACTTGTATTTTGTTTTTGCATACTGTTATGTACAGAAGAAATGTGTTATTAGGTCACAGAGCTTCATGACCTAGGAGTCTTTCCAAACTAACCAATACTTAATGTGCTTAACAAGTGAGAGAAGAGAGAACTACATCTGCATAGTTACTATGTGCTTTACATAGTTGTATACTGATTTATTTCATCTTCAAAAACTTTCAGTTAAGTGCATAGTAGTCCCATTTTGTAGACGAAAAAATGGAATCTCGTGCCTTACCCAAAACATAGAATTTGCAAAAATTGATTTTTTCCAAAACATTTGATTTTTAAATTTTAATTCAATTATTTATATTTAATTTCAATGATTAAATTAATGAAACAAGATTATTATTTTTAATGTAATTTCTAAGGGAATAATATTGAAATAAAAATTGATTTATTTTTGCACAATAGATAATTTAATCAAAAGCTTAATGTTTTAAAAAATTTTTGTGACATGACAATTTTAAAGTAACTTTTTAATATATTTATGACTCAAATGTAAATATGAATTTTTCAGTTAAACTTTATTCAGTATGCTTCAGTTGTTGGTATATTTTATTAGCTACTTATGTGACAGTGATAAGAGGAAAGTGATGTGAGAGCAAACTTTGTGCCAAACTCATCACTATGAAGATTTGAAAATCTGATCAGCAAAAGAGTAAACAATTCCTATGAAATAGAACATTTGAAGTTGCAACTGAAGTAACAAATGTGTAACGACACATATTTCTTCCCTGTATCCTTCAGAGTGAAAATACAAAGAAGAACAAAAGTTTTTATATACATATCACCAAGGGGATTCATTTCATGGTACTGGTTTTAGAAAACAAAGAAAGATGGTGCAATATTGAGTAACCAAAAGGAAAGTAATCTTTAAGTAACCTGTTGATACAGTTTGGTTAGGTGTGAAGAGGTAACATAGTAAAAGAAAAAATAGATTGGTCAACAAACAGTAATCTGGAATTTTATTCCTTCGTGAAATAAAAATACCCTTGTAAAGTATTAAGATCATGATACAATAAAACAAAATCATAACCTTCTCACAGAACATTTTAGTGATTGCTAATCTCTAGTATGTAGACTCTTCGGGGATATGTTTCATGGTCTATGTGGAAGGTTTATTTTTATGAAACTGCAGTACTCAAATATGTTGACATGTTATGTGCACAATAAATAATCTTTAGCGTAAGAAAATAATGAGGTGGATATATGTGTCTGTGATTACATGTGTGAGATTTCAAGTATATGAGAAAAGTAATTCTTACAGTTTTGATTAGGAACCAGTGTTGTTAAATAGCTATTAGCCAAACCCTGGACTATGAAGTAGAAATCACATGTATTAGTTTTCAGATTCTACTCTAGATAACCATTATATTTTTATTTATGTAATAATAAATCTCAAGAAAGGAAAGCTATGAGGATTATAAAAGAAATCTCTGATAAAGAGCTCAGCATCAAGCCCAAAAGTATCTAAAATGAACTTGTTAACATATATATAATGTAGGTTATTTTTTCCTCTAATAAGAATATATTGATGTCATAATAAATAAGATCAAGGTAGATACCAGTGCAAGCTGTCAGCTGAAGTACTTTCACTTTTAATATTTTCAGAATGAGAACAGTTGGTGCCTGAGCTTAAATAGTATATTTCTTCTTTGCCATTGCTTGAAGTGTCATAAATAGCTGTAGTGGCAAATGGCATAAAGGAAACGGAGAGGAAATTGTTCATGGCTGCATTAATGGATTGGGCTACAAGAAGAAGGGTAGGGGTTGACACTATGTTTGAACTTAATGAAATGAATTCAGCAGATTTTCAACAAAATTAAATATAGTCTGCTTAATATTTTTGAGTTTTTAAAAAGTAATAAACTTTATCATTTTAGGAAAAAGTCAGTTTTAGCCATTAAACCAAAAAAAAAAAAGCAGGACATTCTGCATATTCTTCTCCATTTTTAAAAACTTGATAAAATAGTGCATGAGATTGTTAATAAGGCGACAGTGACAGAATTCATGAGTAGGAAACTTGTATTTTGACTCTTTCAAAGAACTCAGAATTTCGGTTTGTGTTAAGATGTAATAATTCTGTCAGAAGACATAATGAGCACTAAAAAGTAGTCATATTCAGAATTTTCAATATATAAAATGCATCCATATTTCAAATTCTTCTTTTTTACATGGTAAGTGGTCTAAGCCTCCATTTTCTTTCTAGATATCTAGAAAGCTTTAATTGAACGGAAAGAAACCTGACACCTGAAGAAATGTTGTACTTCCTTAGACACTTATGTCACATTCAAACCCTGAGGTTCATGCCTCTTCAAGAAAGAAAAAAAAATATTTATATTTTATTTATTTAGACAGAGGAGAGATACAGAGACAGAGAGAGAACTGAACTCGGGGAGCTCCCAGTTCAGCATGTGGGTCCACACGGGCCGGGGCCGGGATTCGATCCTCGGTCCCCAGTGCTGCAAAGTGAGCGCCCAACCCACTGAGCCATCCCAGCTCCCCCTAGTTTTCTTAGATACTTTTACTATACAATGTAAGTTCAGTGTTTCATATGCAGAAAATCTGATTATCTACAAAGATAAAATAATAATACTCTTATTAAAATGCTCTACAGGGTTTACTTAAAATTTCTTCCTGCTATGGGTCTTTATAGAGCATATTTTCAGTAGTTAATAAGGTCCTGAAACAATTCTGTTTTCAATCCAGAACTTCTCTCGGTGTTATGTACCAGTACAGTGTAATATTCAGTAAACAATAGGCATTTCAATGTGGAAATGCTAAAGCACACTGCCTACCAAATCACTACTGTTTAAATGATATGATGTAATAAATTATAGAAATGACAGTATTTCTGTGCGACTGAGTTCTTAAAAGTAAAATTGCTGGAACAAAGGAAATACATATTGTAGGTGTGGAAGCTGCCAAATTAATCTCCAAAGGTTCATACTATTGTAACATCCAAACAAAGGCAGAAGAAAATTTCCATTCTGGCCAGCTCTGGATTTATCGTTACTTTTTCCCCACATCATAATGTTAACTTTTTCACAAATGCAGTGAAAACATACTCAGTATGTCCAATTTATATTAACTTTAGAAATCTGTGGCAGCCTTGCAATTTAGCTAACTGTATTTTTTTATTATTATAAAATACCTATTGATGTATTTTACCAATTTTTTCTTTGGGTTATTTATTGTTTTATTGAATAAATAAGAGACTTTGTATTATAATGATGTTATACATTTGTTTTATGGATCACAAGAGGATGCTGTTATTGGTTTGTTTGGTTTATAACTTTTCTTAAAGTGAGAATAATTGAATTATTTTGTAGTCCAATGTCAACATTATCTGTCTTCAAAAATTAAAATTTAACAAACCATTTTATTTAAAAATTAGATGCAGCTGTATTCCAACTAATATTCCTTTTTACCTTGTTATTCAATTTTTACAAGAAATATATTGGCAAATTATGAAATTAGCAAGGATAAAGTTACGAAAAAAAAAACAAAACAGAGGTGTTTTTTAAAAAGAAAAGGCAGGTATTTTTATCTTACCTAAATTTTTGTGGCAGTTTCAAAATAATTTTCAGTATTTTACTTAGTATATTAATTATCTATGAAGTTTTCTGCCTTTTTTCTGCACATGCACCAATGTATACTTTAATACATATGTGTCCATAAGGCTGAATTTATACTTCTCCAAATTATGTAACTTTATTACATTTTTTATGATTTTGACTATGATTTTAATTAAATTTACTAGGGAAACACTGGTTAATAAATGCTATGCCTGAGTGTAATTATTTTTGACATATATCTTGTTTTGTGTTCTCTGAGATTTCTTGATTTGTGGGGTGGTGTGTGACATTAATTTGGGGAAATTTTCTGACATTGTTTTACATATTTTCTTTTATTTATTTTTTTATTAATTCTTAAATTTATTGGAAGGACATCAGTTGGTAAAAATTACATAGGGTCCAGGTGTACAGTTCTATATCACATCGTTTATGTATTGCCTTATGCTTCACATATTTCTTCTGCTTTTTTCTTTCTTCTTATAATATTTCTACTTTGTGTATTGTTACACCTTTGTCATTATCCCACAACCCTTGGATCTTTTTATTTATTTGTTTTTTTCTATTGTTTTTTTTTAGTGTAAGGATTCTGCTGAGTATTCTCAAGTTCAGCTATTCCTTCCTCACCCATGTCCACTCTCTTGATAGCATTCTTCATTTCTGTTACAATTTTTTATCTCTAGCATTTCTACTACTCTTCCTCAGGATTCCCCTCTCTGTGCCTACTATGCCCTTGTTTTGCTGCATACTATCTACTTATCCATTAGAACTCTTAGCGTATTAATTATTGTTGTTTTTAGTTCCCAGTCTGATCATTCTAATCTACCCACCATGTCTAATTCTGCTGCTTCCTCTGTCGAGTCAAACTATGCTTATTGCCTCTTGGTATGCCCTGTAATCTTTTCCTGATAGCTGGACATGATCTACTAGGTGAAAGAAAGTAAATGCTATAAACAAGCAATCAGTGATATGATAACGAAGTGTAAGAGGAAGAGGAGCATTCTATAACCCTATGATTAGGTTTCAGTCAGTCTTTTTGTGAACCTATGTCTCCGGACTGTTCCTCACTCCCCTCCACTCAGGTGGGACAGGATGGCAAGAATGGGTTGGAGTGAACTATTTCCCCTCCCACAATGGAAGGCTACTTTGAGCTGAAAGTTGAGTCTTCTGTTTTTCCCTCACATTAAAGCTAGAGTTGACTAGAGTTGAATAGTTTCATTTTCTTACCTGGAAATCTAAGGCTTGCTGAATTTCAGTATTTGGCTGCCCTGCATTCAGTTCAGCTCTGATAAAACACCAGCAGATTAAGCGCTGGTGAACTAGTTTCTCCTAAAGGTAGGCCTTATTAAGAACAGAGGGGAAGCCGGGATGGCTCAGTGAGGTAGGCGCTCACTTTGCAGCCCCAGGGACCAAGGATCGAATCCCGGCCCCGGCCCGTGTGGACCTATATGCTGAACTGGGGAGTGCCCCCAGTACAGTTCTCACCAGGGTGAGACTCTGGCCCAGTTCCTGCCTAGTGCAGCCCTGTGCCCACCTGTGGAATTAAACTGTGTGGAAAAACCAATGATGTGCAACTATGGAGACTGTTCTGGGACCTCCCCTTTCTGTCTCTGTCTCTGTATCTCTTTCTCTCTCTGTCAAAAACAAAAATAAATCTTAAAAAAAAAAAAAAAGAACAGAGTGCTCTGGCATAATTTAAATATCTTCCTTTCCCCTACCCTTGCTTAAAGAAGGAGGGAATACTTCTCCGGTATTTACTATGAAAACCTGGTTGAGCTACTGAAGGTAAAATGCACAAAAATGTGAGAGCCTACCTATGACAGGGCCCACTGGAACTATTATTATAAATCTCAGAACTTCCACACTGAGTTTCCAGCATTTCATCAGAGTTCATCTTTCTCTGTCTTAGCAAAGGTTTCCAAGGGGGTTTCTGCTTGTGAGTTTCTCCACCAGTAAGCTGTGCATCCCATATTCACCTGTCATTCTCTTCAGACTTTGGGACAGCAGTTTTCTTTCTGTTTTCACCTCTCACATCTCACCTGACAGATTCAATAAGAGTTGCTGATTTTTCAGTGTTTAGCTTCTCACTTCTTGGTAGGATGTAATAGTAACTTCCAAACTTATTACATACAGAATTAGAAACCTTTGCATTTTCTTCCTTCACCTGCATATAGGAAAAAGTGAAAACAGCAACTTTCAGATAGCTAGCTGTCCAGCAAATGTTTCACCATGAATATTTTGTGTATCTGACTGCCTAGAACTTTAGATCTTTTAAATTGTTTGGCTTTATGTTTAATCAATATTATAGTTTTTAAACTTGCAGGTATAAAATTCAGAATCTTTAAACATGCTTTTGAATATAATTTCTGCCTTGTTTTTTGATAAATGTAATGTGAATGAAATGCAGTGTCAAAGGAGAAATATTGTCCTACATAAAAAGAGAGAATAATGGATAGACCCATGAGATAGAGAAGCCAATCTAAAAAGTCCAGTTGTTATGAGAGGTAGGACAGGAACAGGAAAAACAGAAAATCTGTGCCACTTCTTCTTCCCCTGCCCCCTATCCAATTAAGAGGTGCTTGGATAGAGATTGGAGAAAACAATTATCATAGAGTGGATTTATGTTATGTTCTATGAGGAATACAATTTAACTCTCTCTGCCCATCCTATAAAAATTCTATAACACTTACCAAAACTGTCTGAAGCCTGATAATTTAGTTTTATTAAAATTGATTTTTTTTAATGCTTAGCCCTGCTTCAAGATTGGATATAACTGGAAAAGAAGGTAGCAATAAAGGGGAATAGACTGCCAGGATTACCAGAATTTATCAGAAATTTCTGGAGAAATCTACCTGCAATAGTTCTACAATAGAGACAATTTGATAATTTTAAACATGATGATCAAGCTAATACTGACAATTATATCAGTGATTTAATAGAAGAAGTTTGTGTATGTATGTGCTTTGTGAATGTACATAAAGAACACATGATGCTAAAAATTTTAAGTCTTATGATTTTTATGACCATGATAATGAAAGAATATAACTTTATGTTATCTCATTCTAATTCTTGTTACATGCTTAATGTTCGTGCTTAGAGTCACTGCAATGATGACTGGATTTGATAGCAAAAATTTCCTAAAATATACTTTGTAATCATCCTTTTAACTAAGCAAGAGAATTTTAGAGTCCCTAGTTTTACCTCTCTGTCTAACCATCTCATAATTTTCCTAGAGATGTATAAAACTTGTTCTTAAGTAAGTCGGCTTTCTCATATATGAGACTAATAAATAAATACAATCTTGATATAGATTACCTTGGCACTTCTAGAATATTCTGTAACAGCATTATTTTAAACCACTGACAAATCCCAACCAAGACAGTAAGATAAAATGGGATTTGATACAATCTTGGTGAAAATCAAATAAAAATTAAAATAGAATATTACTAAGAAATCAAATGAGAAGGGAAATAAAAATAGGCCATAATCAAGTAAAAGCAGGGACCTGAAATGACGCACTACATATGAGCAATATTGAAATATTGAACTCAGCTACTTTGTGTGCTAAATTTATTAATACAAATACAAGTTTTCAGAAGCAAAGATATCTTTTTTTTTTGGTAAAATGTTTGAGGAAGAATATGTCATAAAACCTTTTTAAAAATAATATAGTACAAATGGTCTTCAACAAGTCTTTTGAAGAAATAAAGCCTTGATACTAATAAAATATGGATGCGAACACAATTTCTCCCCATATTATATTGACAAGAAACAGATTCATGGTCTTGCCTAAAAGAAGGGTGTTTGGTAATTTAATCTTCTATATCCATAAAGAAAATAGAATGAGTTGATAATTAAGAATCATATCTCTATCTCAGTCTACCCTTTTACTTGCCGATTCTGTACTCATTTATTTAGTCCACTTCAAACAGTCATTTCCTTTTCAAGGAAGTCAAACCAAAGTTTCCTTCAGTCACTGAATTCAGCTTAAAATTCAGGAATTACATATGTTTGATATGTAATTCTTTTCTCTTACTCAAATATTTTTACTCTGCTTAGGCTCTCAAAGACCGAGATGAGAGAATCTGGGAGTGAGATGAAGAGAGAAAAAGAGAGAGGGATATTGTTAGCTCCCAACACAATACTGGAGCTCAAATACAGTAAGCTCAATAACAATTTTTTAAAAAAGATTTATTTATTGTTTTTGACAGAGAGAGAGAGAGAGAGAGAGATACAGAGTCAGAAACAGAGAGAAGGAGGAGGGCCCAGAACAGTCTCCATAGTTGCACATTATTGGTTTTTCCACATAGTTTCATTCCACAGGTGGGTGCGGGGCTGCACAGGGCAGGAATTGGGCCGGGGTCTCACCCCAGTGAGAACTGAACTGGGAGCACTCCCCAGTCCAGCATATGGGTCCACACGGGCCGGGGCCAGGATTTGATCCTCGGTCACCGGGGCTGCAAAGTGAGTGCCTAGCCCACTGAGCCATCCCGACTCCCCAATAACATTTTTTTAAGTTCTCACTAATAAAATGAGAGGGTGTAATGCACACAGTTATCATAGCAATGCTGGTGGATGTTTGAATCTTATTCAGCAAGTATTATAGCAGTTTCCCCTGAAAGAAGAGGAGTGCACCTTTATTAATTTATACATCTGCTGTAGCAGTGAGGAGAATCTTTGTTTCCAAATATTTTGACTGCATAATAGGAAGTTCTTCATGTTCTTCTCATGGTCATGTCTAAAATAAAAGTTGGGGGGGATGCCAGCATGGCTCAGAGAGTTGGGCACTCGTCTTGCACTCCCAAGGCCCAGGGATCAAATACCAACTGCAGCCCATGTGGAGCCATATGCTGAACTTGGGTGTGTCCTCAGTTCAGTTCTCATTCAGGTCATCTCCATGCTGGAGGCCCCAGCCCGATTACACACAACTATGAAGACTTCTCTGGGCCCGCCCCCTTCTTTCTCTCTCTCTCTCTGTCTCTCTCAGTCTCTCTATCTCTCTGTCAAAACAATAAAAATAAATCTTTAAAAAAATAAAAAAATAAAATGGAAGTTCTGGAATATCCACCTGTGGGAAATGGTAAGTACTTATACCTTCCTTCCTAAATATGTAAGGAAGAAACTGAAGGTTGTTTTATGTCATTCAGTCAAGACTTTTTGAGTCCAAGTTGCTGATTTGTTGGCTATAGAATTATCTCAACATTTCATTAAGATTCTTTCTATTTTCAATCAATTTCAGGTGCCAAGAAATCTAGAATTCTTCCCTAGATATTACTCTCAATCCTCCTTAGCAGGCATCTTCCAACAATCCTTCTCTCAGCTCTCTCCCTGGTAACTATTTTGAAGCTATACAGAAGGAAGAAGGGAAGGCCAGTCCCTCAGTCATATGTCTCTCTTAAGTCATTTTTTCTTGCTAAGAAGATTCACTTTAAGTTGTTACTCAAAGCATTATAAAATTCTAATTATTTCTCTCTGGGGCCTAAAAGAGTACATTGTGGACTGAGGTTTTCAAATTTGGGGGGTAAATACCCAAAAGGGGTATTGCTGGGTCATATGGTAGCTCAGTTTTCCCAGTTTTCTAAGGAAGCTCCACACTGTCCTCCATACTGGTTGTACTAATTTGCAATAGTTTAGTGGTTGCATGGGGGTAAGGGGTGAGATTAGGAGAGGAGGGTAGGGAAGCCAAATATATGGCGTTGGAAGAAATACTGACTCTGGGTGGTGAACACATAATGCAGCATAAAGACGAGGTACTATAGAATTGTACACCTGGAACCTATGAAATTTTTAAAATGATGCCACCTCATTAAATTGAACAATAAAAAAAGAATCCATTGTTTTCAATCATGTAAAGCTGAAGAAACAAATATTCCATCTTCACTCTCCTCAAAACTTTTGATCTGTTTTTATCATCATCTGAATAACTCACTGTCAGGAAGCTCAGGATATCCTTTCTGAGTGCAAGCCTTCCAACGGAAGATAGGTTGGAAAAGAATGGAGAGTGCATTTGGAAAGGCGAACGACAAATACCTACCGGTAATGTAAACCTTATTTCTTATGGATATGGAAAATTATGTTTCTATAATCCCAATTTATATCATTTTTAAAGGACAAACTTTGTATCATTAAATGAATGCAAAAACATTTAGGAACATAATTCTCATTGAAACTAATACAAGTTGATAACCTTAGAAACATGCAGTTAAATTTTTCTTTTATCCTTTTTAAATTCACTATCAATCTCACCATCATTTGTGATTTTTGTAGTTCTGATATTACAACATATATCTACTTGAAATTCTCTAGGTAATACCAAATGATATGTCTCAAAGTTATTTGCTTAGGATTTTTTTTTTTAACAAAAAATGTGTCCTAGCATTTCTCCCAAACAATGCTGTTTATCCATGGATATAATATTAGAATATTTAAATATTACTTATATGTCATATTATTTGAAAAGATTTCATTAATGTTAAACTAGTTCTTAAAAAATATATGAGAAAAACTTAAACTTTTGTATTTTATGATTTTAACTTTGATAATAACTTTTTGGCATTTCAGAGTTTTCAAGAAAACATCAAAGATAAACACCATCTATACTAGTAATTTTTGTATATTTTACATTAAAAACTGCCAAGTTTAAATAGTTATATGAGTGTATTTTCATGGCTCTAATGGGGAATAGTATGCATTTATCTAGAGGTTACGATAAGCTACCAAGAAATTATTTTCATTAGTTTCAAATATGACAGATTATTTATGTGTTCAATCCTACCGACACAGGAAACTCAAGTAAAAGCCTTTGTGGGTAAAGAAAAATGAAAAGATAAAAGCACTATATAGGGTATATCAAAACAAATGTGTATTCAGGTGTTCTTTGGAATATGGAATTATTTTATAAAATCTATAAATAAAAGTATTATTTTAAATACTATTGTACAGAGCCAACATAACTTTTTTTCTAAACGAAAAAGCACATATGTGTTTAATGCTTTGCTATTCTATGTTTTTGCTTTTTTGAAAATACCATCAAACCTTTGTTAATCACAATAAATAGATGAATACAAAAGGATTGAGTCAGAATAGTTAATGGAAATGCAATAATAATTTTGACAATGTTTAACTTTCTTTCAACACTGAATTGCAGGTGTTATTATAGCCACTTCTAGCATTTTGCTGAACATTGCCAAAGATTGTTAGCAATTTTTGAATATGCCATCGTGTTAATGCATGGAGCTTTCTTCTTGTTCACATGCATAAAATGGCATACTTTATTTTGCTTTTGTAGGTTTCCAAAATAAAATAAAAGATTTTTCCTGGTAAAAGCTTGGAGTTATAATTTTTTTTCCTTACAGTTTTGTTGGCAATTCATTTTTAAAGGCAATAATGATAAAGTTTACTAAAGTTAAACTTAAATGAAAAAAGGTTTAAACAGTCTATGATGTCCACCTGAATGAACAATTGTATTTTTTTTCCTCAGACCTTGTTTAAAATTTGCTTGGATGGTTTTATTTCAGCAAAAGCCTTTAAAAAAAATAAAAGAACATTATTGTATTAGTTCCCCTCATGACAGCTTTGTCAAAATGATTATACATCATTCTTGAGGAATATATACATTCAACAGTGAATATTAGCAATAGCTTTGGAAAACTCATTGCTTCCCATGTGCTTCTTATGGCCATAGTAATAGATAACTTGTAATTAGACTTAATTAGAATTCTTATTATATATATAATATTTTATTTTTGCCTTTCCATAATTTACTCTATAAGAAAGACCAAAATCAGAAAAAAAAGTTGGCATCATGAATTTCATTGCATAAAAAGAAATAAAATAAAATTATGTCCTAGAGAATGCCTGTGGCATAAATTTAGCCACAAATACTCTCTTTTTAGACTGCAAATATATACAGTAAAACACAATGTTCAAAATGAGTATCTTAAAAAGTAAAGCACATATAGACATGTCCTGAGTTATCACAAAGAATTAATTTATTATCACCATATTTTAGTTATAAAGAAAGTTGAGTACTGTTTACCAAAGGGGAGATATTAATCAAAGGGTACAAACTTTATAAGGTGAATAGTCCCAAAATTTAATGTATAGCATAGTGATTGTACTTAGTAATAGTGAGTTATATACTTTTACAATAGAAAAAAATGGAGAACCTGATGGAAAATTCTCTAAAATTGCCACTAAGTATCATGCTTTTTTGTTGGAATTGTATCTGCCAATGTAACAATCATTAAATATTATAATAAAATAAAACTATTTCATAAATTAATGAAAATATATTTTATCCACACTCCCATGTGAATATATAAAAAAAAATCAAATTGTTGCTATAAAAATGTCTAGAAATAAGTTGAAAATTAATTTGTCCTAGTAATAGGTACTTTAATACACAGTAGTGTTTTTATTTTTGCATGATTATTTGTATTGTACTCTGTAAACCTGGCTTTATAAAGTATAACATATCACTGTAATTAGTATGCACCCTGCACCTGAGAATGTAACTGCTTATTATTTATACTTTGTCAAGTCAAAGTGTAATGTTTGATAAACATGGTATACTTCTGGGAGTTTATAAGGAGAATAGTCTTGACCAAAACTGTGGCATTTCTCTGTATTTTCTACTTATCATCTCTGTCATAGTATAAACTCAAAAGAAAAGCAATCATTTCTTCCAGGACTAGAATGAGATGAAAATGTTGTTGTATTGATGAAATAAGATAACTTCCCCACCCTTCATTTTTCTTTTCTCTGAGCTTGTTTTCCTTTCTGAATTTTCTATTTTCATTTCCTGCATGAGGTCTACGTGCTGCCTTTCCTACCATCTGTCACCTATCTTATTTCCACTAGAGAAAATTTAAGGGCAATTACTTCTGTATTTCCTTTCCAATTTTTTTTTTCTTTCTCGCATCTGTATCAGTCGAAAAAATCACCGTCAGGAATATAGCTGTCTCATGTAACACGTATATCTTTAAGTTTAAAGGAAGGAGAAACATTGCTGGAGCTTCCCTTGGTAAACATAAATTACATTTTAATGCAGTCATTCCAGTTTCACCGAGGCATGTATTGCACAATTTTTTTTTTAACTTTCTGTTAGAGAATCTTATATCATTCAGCAGCTCAAATTTTAAGTTTAATTACTAACTTGCAAAAGCCTTCACAGATTTTTCACTTGCACAAAACTTTAGCACTAATTACTGTCCTGGGATGATGGCATGCAACTGTCAGCTTGAGAAGAACAATACGCCAACATCTCAGAGCGCTGCTCTCTACATAGTCAGGTGGACCAAGTTCTTTCAGTGTTTTGAGTCAATTCTGACAAACTTCCATCAACCTCGGTAACCTGGACTGGCATTTTTCACCTTTCCCTCCCTCCTTCCCTTCCCCCTCTCTCTCCCTCCCGCTATCATTTACCTTTCTATCCTCTATCTCTTATTGTCTGTCTGTCTATCTATCTATCACCTCCCTCTCATCATCTTTTTGTCTTTCTATCATTCTAGCTATCATTTATATATTCAGTTTTTATGAGGATTTGGAAACACTTATTACAAGTAAGGAAACATGTTTGTTAAAATTCATTGAATGCTCATGTTTGAGCATGGTTTAAATATGTTGTAAATTTCTAATGTCTGTAGATATGTACTAGAGCAGGGGTGGGCAACAAGTCGATCGCGGTTGACCGGTCGATCGCGAGGCCAATTTTGGTCAATCATCGATCGCTCGCCATGTTTGGGGTGAAATTCCGTGTACCATGGACTTTGAAGCGATTGTAGAAGACAAAACTTTCTAGCAATAGTTTAATGCATTCTGGGAATTTGCCAAGGTCATAAATTCCTAGAATTCTGACAGCCTGACACTGTGATCTCTGCCCGCCCAGACAATACATTTTGACTTATGTGTTACACTTGTCACCGGACGCAACGCGTGAACGCAACAGTTACGACTCG
>PVKE010039608.1:0-14944 GCA_004027555.1 Craseonycteris thonglongyai
AATTGCGTGTATTCTTCTTGTGACTGTGTTATTTGACAACTGTAGGTCTTGTATCGCCGACATAATCTCACGCTTGTTAGAATATTCCTCAAACAAACAATCGGCAGCAGTCAGAAATGCTTCTTTGAACAATTCACCATCCTGGAAAGGTTTTTTCTTCTTTGGAAGCATGTGAGAAATTTTGAAAGAAGCAATGGTTACCTTTTTAGATTTTTCCACATGTCTAGTGAAAACAGTCTGTTGAGTAGTTCAACTTAATTTTAGTTGATTTATTCTTTTCTTTCTTACTTCAGATTTAAGTGGATAATTCGTATCAAAAGTGGTATGACTTGTCTGAAAGTGACATTCAACATTCTGTTTTTTCGGCACTGCAATACTACTGCCACACAACAGGCAAACGCATTTACCTTTTAAATTAATGAAACAATATGATTCCTCCCAGTCTGTGTTCAAATTATAGGTTCATTTTCTCTTATTTGGTCCACTCATTTTAGGACTAAAAAATAAAAATAAAAATAGTTATAGAACTACAATATCATATCAAATTGCCACCATAATAATAGATGACCTACCTCGCTTTTAGTTCATTTGAAATCAAATATATCAAAACACTGTGATCCTAGCTAACCGTCACGACCCGATCAGTCCAGCAACCGCAATCCAAATGGCAACTCCCCGTCTCCCGGTTGGGGGGAGGAGAGTGTAAAGAGCGCAGCGGCTAAACAGGACGCGACACGTACAAAGGCGACAGCTAGGGGAACACTTACACATACGATATCGCAAACATGCCAACGAATATCATAAACCTGTGTAGATACTCAAAAAATATTTTAAAATTCTAACCAATGTATAAAAATAAATGATAGTGTTACTTAGTGTTTATGAAAAACTTCTGATGCCGTCAAATCATGGCGGGCGTGCACAAATCGGGCCGCGGGTGCCATGGGCATGGGGTTGGGAATCCCTAGTCTATATCATGGAGACATTGGACAAAGAGATGATTCACATTTCAGGTGAGATGGATTGGGATTGGTGAGAGATTTCATCATGCTGCTCAGAACAGTGCACAATTGAAAACTTATGAATTGTATATTTCTGGAATTTTCTATTTAATATTTTCAGACTATAATTGACTGTTTAACTGAAACAAAACTGTGGATAAGGCGGACTACTGTGTGTGTTGTGTGTATGTGTGTGTGTGTATGTGTATATATATATATAGATAAAATAAGGAGGGAGTGGTAGGTGCATTAGGTGATTAAATGGGTCATCAAAATATTGCTTCCAGAACTAAAGGACAGCCTGCTCCCTAAAATATAGAAGTGTATTGTAACCTTCTAAATGACTGTCTTCCAACTTGAAAAAATTTAAGATCTTGTCTGCAGCAGCTATAGAATAGGAATGTAACCATTTTGTAGCAAAGAGGATTTCCGTAACAAGTGATGTGAGTCCTGGGTTTTGCTTACATATACAGAAATAGTAATGGGCAGCTTGGCCAAGCTGGAGCCAGACATATACAAAAAGAGCAGTCAGAGAGTTCTTTGGTGGAGGAACTGTGAACTGTGGGGTAATCTAATATTTTCTGATGATTGAGTCTTACTAACTTGAAGGAGTTTTGAAGAGGAGAAGAGATTATGGTAATTCACATCTAGGTACATTTCATATTATTATATGTAATATATAATATTGGGAAGTAGAACTAAAAGGAAAGATTGGTGCATAGATAATGTGACGGTCTTAGCCTCAGTTCTTCCTCATGTGAGGGTATTGTGAAGATAATTATTTTGGGAAGTGATTCTAATGAGCAGGATTGGGTTGGGACAAGGAGATTAAATAGGGAAAGAAGGAAAAACAAGATACATCATCCAGCTGTGATTGCTGTGGGTGACTGAAGCTCTGTCCCATTGGGGAAGCCTCAGAGAAACTGTAGAATGCACCTCAGACAGATTCTTCTGCTTTAAGGGCAGAAGTAGATTATCTCTTGGCTCCTGTACCCCTCGATCAACGTTGTCCATGAGGTTACCTCCCTCTCTTCCAGGTTTGTCCAAATGTCAGATGACTAGTGAGTTCCTGTGGGTGGAGAGAAGCAATAGGGAGGAAAGTGAGATATACCAGCTACTGTCAAGTTAAGTTTGCATTCCTCTCTAAACCCTGCCAGTTATTTGTCATGTCACTTTCAGCTAAGGCCTTTATCTGGGGCAGCTGCTCAGTGTAAGGGTCAATTGCTCATAAAGCTATGGCTGCCTGAAGAAAGCACAAATAATGTGGAGAGGAAACTAAAATTAGAGCCAATGAGATGGCCTTTGTCAATAGCGGCTCCCCTGACCCCTCATTTTTTCTGGCTGCCCTGGATTTAGTAAATCGGACATTGCATTAAGCACATCACCAGGATTACCTCTCTTGCTTAATCCTATGAGGTGGACATAACTAATATTCCCATTTGGGGGTTGGGAGGCAGAAGCAGATGTGTGTGGATCAGCTATTTTTGTGCATCTATATCTGCTGTCAAAGGAGTGAGAGGCTTGGAAGTTTGATAAATCTGAAGACAGCAGTTGACTATTATCACTAAGACTTGGAAAAAGCCTAGCCAACCCCCACCACTCTGTCCCATGACTCTGCTTTATTTTTCTTTCTGAGCATAATATTTATTGGTTTATCTATTTGCTTATTCTTGGTCTTCCACCACTAGAATGTAAACTCCATTGGATTGGGGCTTTATCTATTTTGTTAGAATGATGGCTGAAACACAATAGGTAGTCAATAAATATTTACTATTGAATGCAAAAAAGAAAATGAGCTTTCACTGGTGTGGGTGCAATGAAGTTTGTTTCACTTAAGAGCTTTGTGATATAGAGGGATAGATAATGGTATAGGTAAAGGGCAAGTGGCAAAGGCTAAGAGAACAAATATAGATTTCAATGAAATGGCCATAGAATATGAAGTCAGTGAAGAGAAAATGCAAAGAAAACAAAAAAGAAAGAGATAGGAAGGTATTTATTCACAATGATCACATTTATCAATATTTATTGGGCATTATCTGTTCCAGTACATAATAGAGGACACAATGGGAATATGTGTAAGATTTAGAGGAAAGAACGAAAGGGGCTCAGAAACTTGTCATCCAAAGGTCGTAGCCACCAATTCAATGTCACAAGGAATCCCCAAATGTGGGGTGTGGTGAAGAGGGAAGCGATTATTTAGCAAAAACCATTTAATTGTGATACAGATCAGCTGTGAGACAGCTCAGTTGTGAAATAGCTCAGGTCTGAGGCCGATGAAGTGGCTTGGGTGGGGTGGTTCAGGCATTATAGCTCTAGGGTTACAGCTCCAGCTGGGGAAATGTAGTCTTTGATAGAAACTGAAACTGGGCTCCACTGAGACAGAGCGGGAGGCTGACTTACATAGAGAGAAGTTCCTGCCCTGGTCCCTGATTGGTCCACTTCCTTTCAAACGAGGGCTCCAAATCCTCACAGTTTGATTGGTTCAAATAGCACCATCCTGATTGGTTGGAATGAAGTTGCTTTGATTAGTTAGTAAAGATACCAATGAGGATATAGCTGTGCAGCTACAGGATCAGGCAAAAGCAACACTTGGAGCACTACCAGATCACAAAAATGGGGCATTGCTTCTGCCGGACTCTGTATATTTCTCTGATATGTAGTATACATGCAAGGCCTCTGTAAATATTGGCTGCTAGATTCTGGCTATGAATTTGTGCCCAATGAACTACAAGGATTCTTTCTTGGCAGGTATTTTCTTTCTCAAGGTCAACAAATTGAAGGAAATTAGAGAAAAATAGAGGCCTGGGGAAGGCTCTCTGTAAGATATTTGTAAGAACCTGGCCTTCTCTCTGAAGCATCTGTGTGAGTGATTTGTGGTATGTGTTAGGGAAAAGGATTATAAGAAGTTTTACACTAGAGAGACCTGGAGAGAATTTGACTTTGTTGCCAAGTTCTCTGAGTCAAAGAGGGCAAAACTAATGTTTTTTACGGATGCAGCTTTGGAAAGTCATCCAGAAATGGCAAGCTGCTTTGTTAACTCTGCCCCCCCCCCCTCAAATAAACAAACTGAACAAACTAACAATAATGTAAATTACCTCCCTGAAGGCGAATCTCTTGCAAGTAGCAATGTTTAAGAAAAAAATAAAACCAATTATCTTGAGCTTGGGGATGTGGGTGGTGAAGTTGGGTGCTGTATATTGAGCCAATAGTTGAACCGGAACTCTGTGTCCAGTGAATCACTGTTTTTCCCATCAAAGATGAACTAGTCAGACGTATTTTCAAAAGGTTCAAGGATTTCAAGATCCCTGGAAGAGTGTACCCACTCTTCCTTCTTTGTCTCACAACCCCTCTTCCACTGGTGTTGGCAGGGAGGCACTTCTTTTTCCAGGGGCAGGGTGTGGCTTGGGGCCCCGGAGGCTGGAATCAGAAGAGACATTCCTGACTCCCACACACCCGCTGTGCCTTCTCTTTCTTCCCGTGTCAGAGCCCTGGGGGTCCAAATCCCAGGCTGGCATTTCTGGCCTTTCCTGAAACTCTGTACTGTTCTAACAAATATCACAATTACGTAAGTGATATAAGTCAAGCCAGGAACATGCAGCCCAGGGAAGAAGTACATTTTATGTTTTGATTTCTTCTTTGCTTTTGGCAAAACTTGTTGTTCCCATTCCTGCTAGGGAAATAAAGCCCACTTGGTGTGGAGAGGGTAGGGGACCATTCTGCTTGATCATACTTTAGCCTGGTGCCTATTCTGGGTCACTATGGGAAAGTATAGTATGGGTAGACATGAGCTGGTAGAAATGAGGTGCTCCAACTCCCACATTGGCTCCCACAGATTTTCAGCCAGGGCCAGATCTCCTTAGTGCAGAGTGACCTGATTATAGACTTGATAAGACCTCACTGGATCGCACAGTGTGTATGTCCTTTCTGAGTTAGAGGTGAGTCTGAATTGAGAAAATACTTTTTGCCTACTAAATATGACCTGTATTATTGGACATATTGTGAGTTGGTATCATTTGTGGGATCATTTCTTTTGCAGCTACCCAGGCTGAGAGAACTAGAGTCCTTTAAAAATTTCTTTCTTTCCTTTATGCCTTAGATAAAAGCAGTCACAAAATCTAATATTAAAAACAATCCTGTCAGTGATTCCTTTCATTTCATGCTCTGCTAGTTCATCATTTGGAGGCAGCTGGGAGGAAGTGGGCGTGGGTTCTAGAGAAAGAGATGGTAAGTTGGACTCTGTTGTGTGACGTGAGCTAACCTTTTTGTCCCTCAAGTCATTCTTATAAAATGAGATTGATAACACTTTTTACATTGCAGGGCTACTCTGAGGAATAAATGAAATAATATTTATAAAAATGAAGGTGACTAAACAGTGTGGTCTTAATTTTTTTTTTCCCCCCAGATGTGACTAGTAGAAAAAAACTGTATACGGGTACACACCAAAATGGGGAGGGGACATTAAATGTAAGAATAAATTAATTAATTAAAAGAAAAAAGAGAGAACTTTTAACAGGTCCATACACTTGAAATTATAAAACAAACAAACAAACAAACAAAAATTTAAATGATAGTTTTAAATTGAGGTGGGATTTATGGGCTTATTTAAAGCTTGCATCTTTATGCTTTTCTATATTTTTAAAATTTCCAAAATGAACATGAATCACTTTTGTAGCTAAAAACTATAAATAGGAATATGAATTGAAATTCTATAAAACCTTTAAGAAACAGTTGAGATGATATGATACTTATTTTATTAAAATCAAAAATGAAAGAGAAGTGACATCTGACACAGAAATGCCAATTATTATGAGACGATACTAGGAACAATTATATGCCAACAAATTGGACACTCTGGAAGAAATGAAGAAATGTCTAGAAAAATACAATCTTTTAAGTCTGAATCAAGAAGAAACATAAAATCTGGACAGACTGGTAACTACTAACAAAATTGAATAAGTAATCAACCTCTCAAAAAGCAAAAGTCTTGGACTAGGTGGCCTCACAGGTGACGTTTACCAAACATTCAGTGAAGAATTAATACCTATCCTTGGCAAACTACTCCAAAAAATTGAAGAGGAAGGCAGGTACCCAAACTCATTTTATGAGGCCAGCATTATCCTGATTCCCAAACCAGACAAAGACATTACAAAGAAGGAAACTATAGGCCAACGACCCTGATGAACATAGATGCAAAAGTCTTCAACGATTTATTAGCAAACAGAATTCAGCAATATATTAAAAAGATCATATACCAAAATCAAGTGGGATTTTTTCCTGGGTGCAAGGTTGGTTCAGTATCCACAAATTAATTAATGTGGTATATCACATAAACAAAATGAGGGATGAAAATAATATGATTATATCAATAGAAGCAGAAAAAGTATTTGCCAAAATTCAATATTCATTTATGATAAAAACTCTCAGCAAAGCATAAATATAGGGAATACACCTCAATTTAATAGAGGCCACATGTAACAAACCCACAGTTAAGATCACTAACAAGGAAAAGCTAAAAGCATTCTCCTTAAGATCAGTAATAAAACATGGATGTCCACTTTCACCACTTTTATTCAACATAGTACTGGAAGTCCTAGCCACAGCAATCAGACTAAATAAATAAATAAAGGCTTTCCAAATAGAAAGGAAGAAATAAAAATGTCATTATTTGCCAATGACATGGTACTGTATAAAGAGAACCCCAAAGATTCTACCAAAAAACTGTTAGAACTGGTAAGTGAATTCAGTGAAGTAGAAGGATACAAAATTAATATCCAGAAATCATTTGCAATTTTATACACCAATAACAAAACTATCAGGAAGAGAAATTAAAAAAACAATCTTGTTTACAATTGCATCAAAAACAAGCAAACAAACAAAACAAAAAAACAAAATCTAGGAATAAATTTAACCAAAGAGGAAAAAGACCTGTACTTGGAAAATTGTGAGACATTGAACAGAGAATTAAAGAAGATACAAATAAATGAAAACATATACCATACTCATGAGTAGGAAGAATTAGCATTGTTAAAATGTTTACACTATTCAAAGCAATCTATAGATTCAAAGCAATCTCCATCAAAATACCAATGGCATTTTTCACAGGAATAGAACAAATAATCCTAAAATTTTAATGAAATCACAGAAGATTCCAAATAGCCATAGCAATCTTGAGAAAGAAGAACAAAGTTGGAGGTATTATGCTACCTGATATCAAACTATACTACAAGTCTACAGTAATCAAACTAGCATAGTACTGGCATTAAAATGGACACATGGATCAATGCAACAGAATAGAGAGCCCAGAAGTAAACCTATGCCTATCATTTAATCTATGACAAAAAGGCAAGAATATAGGGAAGAATATAAATAGGGAAGTTCTCTGGAACCCTAGAGGTGTGGGTCCCAGAGAACATCGTATTTAATAGACTGGGGTAAAGATAGTCTCTTCAATAAATGGTATTGGAAAAATTGGACAAGATACATGCAAACAATGAAACTGGACCACTTTCTTACACTGTATACAAGAAAAAATTCAAAGTGGCTTCAAGACTTAAATATAAGACCTGAAGCCATGAAACTTCAGGAAGAAAAGATAGGCAGTACACTCTTTGACATCACTCGTAGCAATATTATTTGAATATGTCTCTTCGGGCAAGAGAAACACAAGTAAAACTAAAAAAAACAGGACTACATTAAACTAAAAAGTGCTTTTGCACAGCAAAGGAAGCCAGCAACAAAATGAAAAAACAGCCTACTGGATGAAGGGTGATATTCATCAATGATACATCTATTACAGGGTAAATACCCCAAATATGTAAAGAACTGATACTCTTAACATAAAAAAAACTAATTAAAAAATAGGCAGTGTATCTAAATAGACATTTCCCCAGAAAGGACATACAGAGGGCCAACAGATATAGGAAACGATGCTCAACTTCATTAATCATCAGGGAAATGAGAACTGAAACCACAATGGGTATCACCTCACACCTATCAGAATGGCTATCATTAATGAATCAACAAACAAGTACTGCTGAGAATGTGGAAAAAGGGAACCCTTGTGCACTGTTGGTGGGATTGCAATTTGTGCAGCCAGTACGGAAAACAGTATGGAAGTTCCTCAAAATATTAAAAATAGAACTACTATATGATCCAACCACCTCACTTCTGGGTATTTATCTGAAGAAATCCAACACTAATTTGAAAAGATATATGCACCTCTGTGTCATCACAGCAGTATTTGCAGTAGCCAGGACATGAAAGCAACATGTGTTCATCAATAGATGATTGAATAAAGAAGAGGTAATATAATGAAATATTACTTGACCATAAAAAGATTGAAATCTTACCTTTATGACAACATAGATAACCTAGAGGGTATTGTGCTAAGTGAAATAAGTCAGACAGTGAAAGACAAATACCATGTGCTTTTATTTATCTGTGGAATCTAAACAGCAAAATAAATCAGAAAACAAAAGACAATCTTGGTATTATTCTGACAGAAATAGAAAGTCCATTTTCTTAGAACGGCATTCATGTATTCACAGCCTGTTTCTCTGTTTACGACTTCCAGTGAAGTGTATAGGCATACAATTTTCAAGAATATAATTGGGACTACATTAAAAGTGATATCCTACCTATTATTCTGAAAACCTTGTATCTACCTTGACCTTTGTGTCCCACTAATGACAACTACCACATGCACAGGTGGCTCAGACAACAACTGACTTTGTGGTGTATTGGTACCCACCCACTTGAAGAAGGTGATGAAGGAAGCTGAAAGCTTGGGAGGGCGGGTGTGGGTACACTAAGGCACTGCCAAGGTCCCCTTGGAGGGAGGGTATGCTTCCCTGGATGCTGACAGTCTTGTCTCAGACAGCCTTCAGCAGTCAGCCCCTTGGGGAGCACCCTTGCCTGAGATGACACCATTCTGAGGGTGGCCCACTTTAAGTGACAGATCAAGGCATAGTATAAATGTCCAGCTATTTGGGCCAGTTCAGCTCAACTCTGCGGGGCTCTTTGTTGCAGATTGTTCCCTGTGGAGCCGGCCAGGTCTGCTGAACCTGAATTCTTCCTGTATCCCCTTCTACTTCTGTCCTCTCCCCTAGAGGTGTGGGTCCCAGAGAACTTCCCTATTTAATATCCAAAGCCCTAACCCTTTTTCAGACTTTGCTTCTTGGACAGTTTGAACTATAATAGTTCGAGCTAGCTATCTATACTTGCTTTTGGAATGAGGGTCAGTAAACGTGTCTGTCAAAAGCTAGGTCATAAATGTTCTAGCCTTGAAGTCCAATTTGCCTTTTTAAGTGTGAAAACAGCCATACAAAATATGTAGAAGAATAATCATGGCTGTGTTCCCATAAAACTTTATTTACACAGATAGGCACTTAGCTGGGTTTGGCCTGTGGATGTAGTTGGCTAGAGAATTACTGATTATTACGGAGAACTGGAGAATTCTGGAGAATTCCTGATGAATTTCTTCATTCCCAATATTGCATAAGTTATGGAGCAGCTCATTATTGTGCATGGTGAATACTGAATGCTGGATAAATCCAATAGACACACTCATAACAGAGCTAACAGCCTACAAATACAGCTTCAACATCAGACAGCTTTATGATCTCATGCTAGAAGGTCCTTTTAGAAATTGTCTTCTGCTCGGAGCAGAGTCATTTCCCTTTAGCCTATTTCATTAGCAACTTTGGCCTCTCCTTCCTAAGATCCACAGAGATGGAGAAACCGGGTTCCCAAAGGGAAGAATGAAGGAAGGAAAGGGCCAAGCCCTCTGCCAAGACCTTTGCATGTTATTTCACTCGATCCTCACAGACAGTGGGTATTAACACCCCCATTTTACATAGGAAGCAATAGTCTCAGAGGAGGCAAGGAACATGGTTTGCAAAGCTCTTAGCAGCGGGATTGATTTCAAACCCAGGTATGTTGGATGCGAAAGCTCATGCCCTTTGCACTACCCCAGGAACTGACCTGCCAGCCCAGGCCTGGATTGGAGATAGTTCCTCTCTAAGCCCTGGTTGTTTCTGCCAGACAGGGCTTGGCACAAGGAGTTGGACGGTGGCACTATTCCTCGGCTTCACTGGAGGCTGGCTTGCCACATTCTTGCCATTAGCTCGTTCTGGGCTGTGGCAGCTGATGAGCTGAGGCTTTTGGATCCCTGGGCTGGCCGAGTGGTGCAGCGCACTTTCCATCCATGCAGGTATCTGCATGGTGGGGGCCAGCACCCAACTGTCACCTTCCTTCTGTCAAGCAGCTGTCATCGTCCCCACAGCCCTTTCCTTCACAGCCCGTTGTCAGGAGGCTGGTCAACTCCTTGGGAAGGTGAGAAAGGAAACGGGGGAGCGGGGGGCTGGAGGGAGCCATGCAACCACAGTGTGTCGTACCCTGGGCTGGTGGAAATAATATTGCTCTGGTACCTGCAGACTTGGCTATTGCCCAGGCTCAGCTGCACAACAGCAGTGTGGCCTTGGGTGAGTCCGGTGACACCTTGGAATTGGCTCTTTCCACTACGTGACAAGGATAAATGAATATTCTAGCTCGCCTACCTACAGTACAGTGCAGTTGTAAGGATCAACTCGAGGGCCATGTGGAAGCAAGAGCTGGAGAAGAAGCAGAACATTGTCCAGTGGGTGTCACCTGTCAGTGTGCATCAGAACCACGGCTCGTTAGATCAGGATTCTTGGGGCCACCCTTGGAGTTTCTAATTCACTGGATCTGGCCTGGGAGTTTGCATTTTCTTTTTTAAAAATGTATTTTATTGTTTTCGATAGAGACAGGGAGAGACAGAGACAGAGAGAGAGAGAGAGAAAGAAAGATGCGGGGGGGGGGGGGCCCAGAGCAGTCTCTGTAGTTGTATGAACTGGGGTCTCCCGCATGGGAAGCATACCCCAGTTCAGCATTTGGAGTCCCCACGGGCTGGAGCCAGGTCCCCGGGGCAGCAAAGCAAGTGCTTAACCCACTGAGCCATCCTGGCTTCTCCTGCATTTTCAAGGTTCTTATTCTTTCTTTAAGGTTACTTTCAAGTTGCTTTTCTTTTCTTTCTTTTCTTTTCTTTTCTTTACTTTTTAATTTCCTTTTTAAAAAAGTTTATTTGTTAAATTTGTTGGGGTAACTTTGGTTGGTAGACATTGTATAGGTCCCAGGTGTCAATGCTATGTTAAGTTGCTTTTCTATAAAGCCTTCCTAAGTGCTAGAGTTCCAGCTGCTCGCTCACTCTCTCTCTGAACTTCTAACTTGGAATGTCCGTAGTTTGTGCTCCTGAGTAATGGCCCCATGACATGTGCAGCAGCGGCTGTCTGGAGTGCTCTCCTGGGCAGGAAGCTGGAGCTACATCCTGGCTCGGAATTGAGCGCCTGCACTTATTCACATAGGTGTGGACAAGGAGGTGGTAGCATGCATAATAGATATTTGTCATCCCTGATTTAGAGACTACCATATTTTCTGTGTGCTGCGCTTGTCTTTAAAATTAAATTACACACTTCTTGATGACAGCTTCAATGTCTTTTACTGCTGTGTCTTCTATGAGACTTGGCCTTGAGCAAATCACCCTTAGCACAGGGCTGCGTCCTGTTCGTTGTGAGTTATTAGGGTTCGTACAGTGGTGCCAGGGGATGGCAGTGGCTGCAAGTGTTGTTTTGTCAATCCAATGATCCTTTTCAAATACTGGAAGAGAATGTCCTCAA
This sequence comes from Craseonycteris thonglongyai, assembly GCA_004027555.1. Classification (NCBI taxonomy): domain Eukaryota; kingdom Metazoa; phylum Chordata; class Mammalia; order Chiroptera; family Craseonycteridae; genus Craseonycteris; species Craseonycteris thonglongyai. Next base: position 11,696 of record PVKE010039608.1, read on the forward strand.
GTGTTTGTTCTGGTCACAATTTAACAACTACAGACATGATGCACGTTCAAATTTAATCTGCTTTATTAACACTTTCCTCATCACTTTAGTAAGTCTGGGCAATCAACAGACTAAGAAATCAGGCCTTGACTTGCAGTGTTGGTCAATGTTTGTGGTGAAAACACTCGTTCCTTGGCCGATTTCAGGCTACAAGAGTGATGCCATTAAATAAAGTGTTGGGAAGAGATGTTCAGCAGCACACAAGCGCTATGTATAGCATTTCCACCAGGCAAACGTGATAGACAAATAACCTAAAAGCCAAATAACTGTAAACTTATGAGGAAGGAATGGGTATTGGGTATTTAGTACCATTTTAAAAAGTAGAATGAAAAGTAAACTTGCTTAATTTAATTATTACAAATAGCTGTGTTTAACACCTGGTTCGTTCAATTCCTAAAACTCTAACAACTGGTTCTCTTGAGTTCTCCTCAGCACGTCACTGGACGAATTGGTACAGATCTGCATAAATTAGATCCTTCTGGTTGCAACGACTAAAAGCTTCACCTGACTGGCTTCACCCAAGAGGAATGATTTTGCCTCACAGCATTTATATTATGTAGAAAAGGTGGGTAGTTCTGGTTTCAGGTCAGGTGTCCCTAGGACTTGCTCTCTCTCTCTCTCAGCTTTTCTGTCTTCTGTGTGGTACCAAGATGCCTTCTAGCTCAGGTCTCATCCTCCAAGGTTTCAAAATGCCAGAGAAGGAGCAAGTGCTTGGTCTCCCTAGCTCTGTGTTCCATATTTATTCCTGAGCCAGGCACTATGGTTGGTGAACTATGAAGCTCTCAGTTTATGGACTGAATTGTGCCCCTCCAACTCATATGTTGAAGCTTTACCCTCCAATGTGATGGGATTTCAAGATAGGGGCCTTTGGGAGATAATTAAGTTTAGATGAAGACATGAGAGCTGTGCCCTCATGATAAGATTAGTGACTTAATAAGAAGAAATCGAAGAACTTTTTCTTTCTCTCTTCCTTGTGGGGACACAGTGAGAAGGCAGCCATCTGCAAGTCAGGAAGAAAGCCTTCTCTGGGAACCGAATAGGCTTGCACCTTGATCTTGGACTTTCCAGCCTCCAGAACTGTAAGAAAAAAATTCCTGTTGCTTAAGCCACCCCAGTTAATAGTATTTTGTTATGAGATCTTGAGCTGACTAAGACACTCTCCTTGGCCAAGTTTACCCTGGCAGCTGGGGTGGAGTAAATTTCACCCAAGCACCTGGAATGAGAACGAAGAGGGGTGATTCCCCAAAGGAAATTCCAGGTGAAGTTACTAGAAGGGTGATGGGAAGCAAACAGCACAGCAAATATCTAGCATAAATCTGTCTCTCTGGACAGAAGAAATAGTTTCCTGGCTCAGAGGGTTCAGCTATCAGGGCAGTCTTTCTTGGAATGTGACTGGATCATTTCTTTTGTGTATAAGAGGGGGAAAAGAAGAGAGAAAAGGATGCAAAGCTTTTAGCCACAGCCCAAGTAGCTCCATGATTGGGGGCCTTACTGTACCCCACTCCCCCCAGGGGAACATAGCAAGATGCTTCTGGCACAAAGGACTGCTGAGAATTTTGTTTACCGAGTCCTGGGGTTCGAGATTTTATTTGCTTGGATGAGAAGCTTCTGCCTAGGAAGTGAACTCTATGGAGGAGTATCTTTGCTGGGGAGTATCTTGCTGATACTGTTAGTATGACAGCACTCCTCAAGATCCATCCCTGTTAGGCCAAGAATAGGCCCATCAACTTGAAGAGATATGCAGGTGTCCAGGAAAATGGAGTGCAAACTGGAGGCTCACAGGTCAATGGCTCTACCAGAATAGTGTGAAAGAAAAGGAACTGGAGTGAGTAGCAGGCAGGTGTGGATGCAACACTTTCTATAAACTTCAAAGGAGGTGAAAGGGAGAGAAATTTTGAATAGAACCAGATGGTCATTTATCTGTTCCAGACTAATGACTGTTCTTCAGGGTCAGTCAAGGCCATGGGCACAGGACAGAATGCCAGGCTTCCTGGCCAGCAGGAATTCCAGAAATCTCCCCACCCCCAGAGGTTGACATGACATTGACCTGGTGTTAGCCCTGCACGTTGGGTCCTTGTGCAGTAGAGTGGCACCAGAAAGAACCTGCCATCTGCCTGTGGAATCAAGAATATGGTGAACTTCTCCTACATGTGGTGGGCACTGTGCCAGACGTGGTCACACATACAGCATCTCTTTTGATGCCCTCAACTGTTCTGTATTGTAGTCAGTTTCCCTCCTTTACAGAAGAGAAAACTGAGGCGCGGAATCCACAGTTAAATAATTGCTAAGTGGAACTGCTGGATCCTAACCCAGATCTTTCTGACTTCAATGGCTGTGTTGGTTTCTTCCATACAAACATGAGCTGCAGCGGAGCAGTCACTGGTTGAGCACTGTTCATAGGTACAATCATTGCTTTAGCTACTGCTGACAGCAGGGTTGTGTGTTGTTCACAACCATAGTTGTGAACTCACTGGCTAGTGGTGCAAGTTGAAAAAATATGGAGTGACATATTATTTCTTAATAATCCTCAGAGTAGGCATTTTAAAATTCCTACTTTAGAAATGAGAAAACTGAACCTTAGAGAATTTAGACACTTCTTATCAGTTCTCAAAGATTGTTCTTCAATCTCAGGTCAGTGTGAACTCAAAGCTAGTGATCTTTCCATTATTTGGTATATCTCCCCCTTGACCTGTCTGGGTGCTACTCAGTTCATTCTCTTCTGGAAACAGCGTGGGCCAAATGTAGATGGGGGAAGGGGTGGTGTGGTGGTGAGATTTGCATCAATCTGGGATTGAGAAAGAAGCCAAGAGGTAAACCAGTTAACTGGATCAAGTCCCTTCCCTCTTGCAATTAGAATATCTGCTTTCTTATTGCAATATCTTCCTTAAGATTTTATTTTATTCCCCAAATGGGAGTCACCTTCAACAGATTTCATATATAGAAAATATTTTTCAGAATTAAAAAAAAAAATTAGTATTTAATATATTAAAGTTATATTAAAAAACCTAGTTTTACCTTAGAGTCAATTTATAAATCTTATTATTCTATTTATAAGTTTGGCAAATGTTGTCAATTACTTACTAGTAATTGGGCCCATTTATAGACTTAAATGCCTCTAAGCTTTTTTAAAACTGCATTTATAAATTGAATATTTTAATCTCATTTTGAAGTCTTTCAATATTTTAACAAAATAAGCCTTCTTAACTTCTT
>PVKE010039609.1:0-14936 GCA_004027555.1 Craseonycteris thonglongyai
ATATGATAATGTGCTGCTTAAACATCTGGGAAGTATTTTTAAAGGGAAAGAGACATACCTTTCATGGTTTCTACATCTTTTTGATGACTGGAGTATTGTAGTTGCCTCCTGAGTAGTCATGTTGGAACATAAAACAAAACACTATGAGTGAATCTGTGATGATTATAAAGTCACTTACTGTTCCCACAATGGGCTGTGGCCTCTCTCCCAGACTGTTTATGTGAGAAAACGATTATTTCAGATTTGGTCACATTTCATTGTACCTCATCTTGGATGTAGTGATAATTTATTGCTGATTTGGGGTATTGTCATACATGCTGTCAACATTAAGCCCCTCAGAGACCTAACATCTCTGCACTACTATCACTATGTCCCCTCCTGTTGCATCTGAGGTCCTTGATTGCTCTACACAAATTCCAAAATTAAATACACCATGTACAATATTTTTTGGTTAGATTGAGCCACTTACATAAAATTTCTGTTTTCTCCTATGTAAAACACAAGTAGGCTATTTCATAATATTTTGGGAAGAATCATATGATATCATGAGAAAAAATACATTGCCCAATTGCCCTGAAATAAAAATTAAATATTATTTTATGTGTGTGTGTGTGTATACAATGGTGGTGGTTGTGGCAATTCAGTTATTATTCAATAATAATTTGTTTCTGAATTGATCATGTGAATGTTATAAACATTAGAGAAACATATTTTTTTTATAAAAGGAAAATGTTTATGAAAACATTTCTAACTGCAGTCATGAGTGTACATGTGTCTTGTATCACCTTCGGGTAAAATCATGTTCTGGCTATAAGAACACAACCTAGCTCAGGTTGGCTCATGGTGTGGCTCACTTCTACTCAAGGCCACAGGGATTGGTCCAGAAATAAGCATGTGCACATGAACCAGGTGGTCCAGTCAAATAATTCGCTAGGGATTTGGGAGAGTAGGGGAGGAATGGGGACAATTATTATAAAAATAGAAAAAAATTCCATCATAGCAAGAGCATTCAGCTGTGTATAGAGAGAATCAAAGTTGTGACAATGTAAAACTCCTGCTATGTATTGTCCCTGGGTCCCGGTATTTTTAATAGTAGTTTCACTCCTGACTTTCTCAAATGAAATGAGCCAAAAACCATTTCCTATTTTTCTCAGACTGCTTTCATTGAGTTTCTGCATCTCAAAACTAAATGAGGCCTGGGTCAGTGAGGAATTAGGTCAGATGAACAGACCTATTGAGAAATATTAGGTGAACCTGGTATTTGAAGAGCAAGATGAGTCAAAAATAATGTGATTATATTGTGTGAATGTGTGTGTAGATAATAAAAAAGTAAATATACACAGCTAGTAAAAATGTTTCTGTTTTTTAATTCTAAAATCTCAGATGTTACCATATTTTCTAATATCCACTTATTTGCCTTGCTGAAATTTCACCATGTAAGCTACACATTTTAATTCCAATCAATCAATTTATCCAAAAGCCCAGTTTGTGTTATAAACAGCAGTCTTCAAGGTTCATAAGGGCTATTTAGGTGCAGTGCAAATTTGAGGTGTGCGTATTTTCCTGGAAGCCTCATGCAACAAGCATGTAGCTTGACTTTGAAGATCAAAGTCGCCCTTATCTTTTTAATTTAATCCTTAATTTTGTTCATAAAGCATAATTTAAAAAACAAAGCAGCTATTTTAATTTGCAGCTTTAAAGTACTTTCCAAATTGTTTTATATAAATCATAGTCAACCATTTTCTTACTAAATTGGATATTACTAAAGGAGGGCAGATAGAGTTTTTTTTAAGAAGTCTGTTTTAGATAAAAAGAGAGCAAATAACTTCAAAGACTTTATATAGGAATTGCATGAGTAAAAATTTAAGTGTTGGAGTATTTGTCAAGATTTATTTTTAATGTAACTGTTTATTGAAGGGGAAAGAATCTTACATGCATATGGTACCACATTTTCAGAGATTCTCATGTGCGTGTGTGTATATGTGGCTATAGATATATACGAGGACTGTCCAAAAAAAAATCCAGTCATTGTCAATATAATGAGAACAGTTATATGGCTGGATACTTTCCAGACAGCCCTCATGTATACATATAGGTCTGTATGTATACATGCAACTGCAAAATGAGTCATTTCTCTTATTACACTTAATTATAGTTTTGTAAAATCAGTGAAAATATTTCCTATTATCCCTAAAGTAAGTAAATCATCCATTACCTTAACATAATCTTAGATGAACCAATGATGTATGCTACTGCTAAAATGATTCAGTCTAGTCTAGTCAGTTAACCCGTCTGGCTAAAATGCAGTCAGATCAGCCATGTAAACCTAAAACGTCCATTAAGATCGTTATCAGGTAACAATTTATTCTAGTTGTCCCATGGAGAGACTTGGCTATGAAACCTTGTGATGTTCTCTTATTCATTTTTTTCTTCTTTCCTTTCTCCTCCTTTATTACTCTATTCACCCCTCTCCATTTCCTACCTCATTCTCTATTGTCTTAAATTTTGTATATTGCCTTACCTTGCTAACCCCTTCCTCTCTTTCTATAGAGAATGAATGTGCTACCTTCTAACCAATTGAGTGAGCTCTTGACACCGATCGTGAGAGTGGTAGCTGATTAGGGCACAGAACTTTCTGCAGGAAAGCTTTTCTGCTGCTCTCAGAGTTGGTTTCCCGTTTTTCTTCTCTCCACATTCCGGTTCCCAGGGATTTCACTTTCCACCATGTTCTACAACAGATGTTTATTCCCACTCCCTGGGAAGATCAATAGCTTGGAGTAGAAATAATAGCTCCTCCTCACAAAAACATAAGGTAAACTGTAATAAATTACAGGGACCTACTTAACAAAATCCTAAATTGTTTCTGTGCTTTTATTGTGCTGTGGAAAGCAAATGGTTTCTGTCTTGATTAAGACTATAAAAGCATGCAGGGGTGTATAAACCAGGGTTTCTGTTTTGAAATGCAAAACATGTGTCATTGCAACATGTGTTTGCTATAAATATCAGTACCGAAAAGTACATTTTAAGAAGTTCTTAATTGTTTTTCTCCCTCACCATGAGAATTGAGAGTTTGATTTTTAGTAAGAAATGTGAGTAAGCAGGTGGAATTTCAATGTAGTAAATCTAAAAAGGAATTCAATTGCTATGCTAAATTCAAACATCATTAAAATGGAAATACATAACTATGGAGTACAAAGCTAAACACCATCTCACAGTGAAAATAAATTTGCATTTGGTATGTACAATATTTATGAGCATTCCAAGCTTCTGAAAGTATGAAAATAGAGCATTTTGAGGTTGTATTATAAGGGATGTGTAACCTCTGCTTCAAGGAAATGAAAAATTGTATGATTTAGAAGTTTAATGCATTTTCTGTTATCACATCTTTTTATTAAAGAAAGTATAAGTACAGTTATTACTTACCTTTTCAACAATTGGTATAAGTATTTTGAAGAGATACTTTCCATAATATACCGTATAAGATAACCCCTACTTCTCTAACTCAACATTAAGAAATCAATATACAAGTTACTCCCATATAAGACAACCCCTAATTTTTGGTCTACCAGTTTTAGACAAAAAATAACATCTTATACAAGGAAAAATACAGGAAAGGAAATTTGTTGGACACAATAAAATTTTCATTTCAAGTGGCAATTCTCTGAGTGATTTTGGAGTCTCCAAAAGTTTAAGAGGAGCCAGGAGTAAAATTAGTATAAAGAGTACAAATTTGATACATGGAATTTAAGTAAAATAGGTGAAAAGCGAAGAGACGAGTGTCGAAGAACAGAATGAAGTAAACCCAAAAGCAAAACATGAAGATGAACTTCCAAGTAATTTGAGATAAAAGCAAGAATTAAGTAACATTGCAAGTTGTTATTATCACTCGTCCTCTGAAATATCTTCATCACAATTCTACTATATGCTTTAATAATGCTCATCTTAAAAAAAAATAAAATCCTTGGGGATGCCAGGAAAGCTCAGTGGTTGAGCTCTTGCTTTGCAATCATGAGGTCCAGGGTTTGATTCCTGGTCTCAGCCCATGCAAACCCCACATACTGAACTGTATACGGGGTTTGCATGGACTGGGGTGCAACTGGTAACCATGAAAATGGCTCAGTGAATTCTTGCTTTCCATACAGGAGGTCTCGGGTTTGCTTCCTGCCACACACAGCCTTCTCTGAATAAAATAAATAAATAAAATCCCTTTACTCCATATAACTTCTGATTATTGCTGCACTTTTTGTAGCCCTCACAATAAAACTGTTTGGTGCCCCATTTTAAAGCCAACAATTTATTTTATACATCCTTAATTTTGGGCTCCCTTTATTAAAACACTACTGAAGCATCTAGGTTAGCAATGACTTTTATGTCATGTCTTCATCATCATCGATCTCTCAGCAATATTTGGTACAATTAGTTGTTCCCTTCTGGGGAAAACACACACACACACACACACACACACAATCCTGTTATTTGTTTTTGGTCATCATGACCTCCTCTTTCGGTCTAGCTCACTTCATGCCTACCTCTGCTCTCCTGGCTCTTTATTTCATAGCTTATCTTTACATGCTGAAAGTCAATCTTGCTTCTCTTTAAACTCTCTCACTATGATCTCTTTCATACTTATTGCAGTTTTATGAATAAAAGGATAACTTACAAACAATATAGTAAGACCATTATCTCAGTTTAAAGCTGTCAGGTCTCCAGCAACAATTATTTGCATTTGCCCATAGACTTGACAACATACACGTTGCTCCTGTCAGAGGTACAGAAGGTGGGAGGGAGGAAGGAATAAGATATAAGGAAAGGAAGAGTGTCTAACTGGCAGGCCTATGTGAGTTGGAGGTAGTTTTTTAAACAGAGGTGGCATGTACGTCCCCAAGTTAATGAGAATTACAAGCCCTTGAATACTCTACGGCCTTTTACAAAACAGTGTTTACAGGTAGAGTGGAATTAAGTGGGCACATGTAATACTTTTCAGAAAGACAAATGGTTTTAAAAATTTGTTTGAATACAAAAAGGAAAAATTGTGGCTCACACATTGTGTTTACTTTTGAGAATAATAATTGGAAACACAAGTTGACCAAGATCGAGAAAGATTTTCTCTCCTCTGCAAACTCAGGTCATGTGGTTCAATGCTACAGAGGTGAAAGGGTTTGTGTGCGCCATTGCTTCCAAAACCCTGTAAAATCGCAAAAGAAAATGCTTGAGCCCAGAATAACCATTGATAACTTTTTAACTAAAACCTTGTGATGTCTTTAGCTTCTTGTGACCGAGTCAGAACTTTCAGAAAACAAATAGTTATTGATCAAAACACTGAGAAACTTTAAAGGATTGTTAGGATATCTTAGTATTCTTCCCAGGACTTTTCCACTAACTCTTTGAGATGATCTTGATCTTAATAGTATTTATTTCTAATCTCAGAATCAATGGCTGCTTCATAAATTTGACTAACAAAGTACCAACATGATTTTACGTCAGTTATTTTAGATGGCTTTTACACATTTATCAAATTAGTCTTGAAACTGCTTCTGAAAAATGCTATTGTTACCCAGAAATAATTATATTTTTGCCTAGCTTGAAATTTAACATAGTCTTCAAAACCTTCATGGCTGCATGTTGACTTTATTGACATCTTAGAATACCTGCTAAGTTTTCAGTGGAATTAAAATCACATTTATTTTCTAAAAAGGAAAGAAAGGAAAAGCAATATAAACATATTTTAGATATGCATCTTTACTTAAGAAGACTATCATAAATTTCCAGCCTTATGCATTTGAAGCTAATATAAAATAAATTAGGAGTAGTAGAAATGAGATTTTTCTCATGGTTGCAAAAGTTTTTTTTATTTTATTTTAATTAAAGTGCAGTTGACATATATTATTATATTAATTTCAGGTGCACAACATAGTATTCTACATTTCTATAGCTTACCAGTTGATCACAATAAGTTTAATAACTCTCTGTCTTCAAACCACGTTAGTATAAATATTATAAACTATCTTCTCTATGCTATATATTTGTTTCATAGCTGTAAGTTGGTTCTTCTTGTCTAACTGTTGAGGCAGGAAAGTGACTCACTACTTCTTTCCATAAGACGGAAACCCAAAGTGAGTAGTGCAGACAAATAGGGAGAGAGGTGGCCCATTTCAAAGTTCTCTTCTTTAATACACCCAGCACCTTATCATGTTATTCACCTTTGGAAAGGAGCACTTTGAATATCTCAACATGAACCTTTGAAGATAACTGTCCATTAGCTCTCAAGATAATATCATTGCCTCTAGTTTTCAAGATACTATGATTTAGTTACTGTTACAAAACTGGCGAGAGAAGGGAATTCTAGAATCTGGATGCCTTTTGGCGTGTTCCATGTGCTAACCACTACCTCCAAATTTTGCTTTCTGCTTTACTGATAGATTTGCTGCCTGTGGTTTTGGGAAACCTATTTATTTTTACACTAGTGTTATTGTGGTAAAAGTTGATTTCCTGATCACACTTTTTGATTTCCTGATCACACTTTTTGATTTCCTAATCACACGTTTTTCTTGTGACAATGGCCAGAATGTGTTTGTCTCCAATATTCTGGTTTTAATGTGCATGCACTGCAAGATACAGATGAATGTCATAAATGAAGTGGTTTTTTTTAAATTTCTTTTAGTATTTTCCAATGTGGAGCAATAAAGCCTCCATTTTTCAAGTGGTATCTTCAGATGTATTGTTTCTTTGTGTTTCTCTGTCTTCTAAACCATCTCATAATTTTAGCCTTTTATTTTTCTCAACACTTATTGAAATATTATGTCTGGAAACTTTTTCTTAATAATACTAGCTTTATGGACATTTAACAATTGAGCAATGCTATAATAACAATACTCCGGGAGAGAGAAAATCTTCTAAGTAGCAGTTACAAATCTGTGCTGAATAGTGGCTCAGCATTTTATTTTACCAGTCACTCACTGTCACCCTTTATTTTTCCTGGTTCCCTGTAGCTTTCCTATGATGCAACTCTTTGATGATTTATAGCACATTAAAGATTTTTGGAGAATTAAATATGTTTCCAAATAAAACAAGGGTCTTGCTTTCTTGGAAAATACAGTCCAAATGAGACCAAACACTTTGTTTAGTCAGTTGCTCTTCTGGGACCACTTACTGGTTCCATCTGCAATGACTTCTTTTCGCTAAATGCCTCACTATTTGATCAGAAACCTCCTGCTTTTGATACAACTGGTAAATGTGAATAATTGTGCTTAACTTTTAGTTTTGTGTTTTGTTTTGTTTTCTCATAATCTCACATTAGGTTTCATTCATCCATCAATTTGACCTTTAAGGAACACCCACCAGGGGTCTGGTATTGCTCTGCATTCCAGGAGAAACGGGGAGACGGGGGGTCCTATAAAATGCAGAGAAAACACACCCCTCTGTTCAGTTGTTTGGGAGGGACTCACTGCATTTTCGAATCCTGAATAAGAAGACTCATGAAGAGGGAAGCTCCCTTCCACTTCAAAGGTTGTTTGGTGCATATATCATACTCCCTGAGAGGCCAGTCGAAGAGAAAAAGGGTTTAGAATCAAGTGAGAGTGGATGAAGCTGAACATAACCGAGAAGAAATCTGATGTTAAAAATATCCCAGCAGAAATAAACAAACGAGTCAGCTGTGTCTCATTATGTAGTCTGGAGACTGTGGAGGGCAGGATGGGGAAGAAAAGGGAGGATCCCAAAGTGAAATAAACACTGATTAATATTTGGAATTCACAAGGATTCGCAATCTAAATAGAAACAAAAGCTTAATCTCTGTGCTGCTGATTTTGGGACCATCCAGAAATAGGAAGCATGAACTATAATACTCCATCGCATGGATGCCTCTCAAAGTGTAAGCGAAACCATTCCAAAGTGGCAAATACCACTCTTACAGCCCAACAAAACATCACATAGCAAATGATGTTCTTATTGCCTTATGAAGTAACTTACATTTGTACTCAATTAGCCATATACACAATACAGGTACAAAAATACAAAGAGGCATTATATTAGTTTAAAAAAATGTTTTTTAAGGAATCTATTGACGTAGAGTTTTAGTTTATAAAAATATAATCTTATTGTAATGAAATAAATAAAACGTAACTGGACATACACTAACATTATCAATTAAATAATTTTCCTATGACATAAATATTATTGTATGCCAATAGGAAATGGTAGAGGAATATGCCTTGAGAGTTTAAAATCAGTGCTCAGGTATGTAAGTAAGTATGCGAATTGTAAGAAAAGGTATTAATTTTCTAATAGAGTCCATTTTCAACAGTTACCTAAATTGTACTTAGGTATTTTAGCTTTTACAAGATGTTATTCTGTCATTTTTTTGGTGATTGTTAAATTTATTGGAGTGACACTGGTTGATAACATTACATAGTTTTCAGGTGTACAATTCTACATTATATCATCTATGCATTACATTATGTGCTCACCATCCAGAATCAGCTTTCTTTCCATCACCATATATTTGATGCCCACTCCTTTCTTCTCCCCACCTCCACCCTCACCCTCAGGTAAACCACTAAACCATTGACTGTGTCCATGAGTTTTTGTTTCTTTGTTACTTTCAGTGTTATACTGTAACTATAAGTGAGGTCATATGTTTCTTGAGTCTTTCAGTCTGACTTATTTTGTTTAATAAGATGTTTTCAAAAATCCTATTAGAAAAAGACAGGTTCTATGCTTGTAGCCTGAGTTCTATAGAACAATTAAAAGATTTCTATAGACTTACACACACTTATATTTTGCAAAGGATTGGATATACATTTTATTGTATCAATGCCGATATATATAAGTAAGGGTTGTTAGATTTTAGGTATTTTGAGGAAAAATAAAGTAGGAATTGATGTAGAAGCAAAATAAGTATAGAACATTATTAAGCTGTAAAGAGAGAGAGAGAGAGAGAGAGAGAGAGAGAGAGAGAGAGAGAGAGAGAGAGAGAGGATCAGAGAGATGGCAACAAACCAATAAACAAACACGTGATTTTGGTAAGCCTCAGTGCTACCACAACTACTGGAATATAACCATATACAATTTTACATCCACAAACCACAGCAATTATAAGGAATATATTTGAAACCACCAAATTTGAGAGACAGAGAGCTACATGCAAACAGAGTATAATTTTGATATTTTGAAAACTCCACCCTAAAGCTTATAAATGAACTTCAAGGGAAATTTACTGTAAGAAAGTAAGAAGACACTAGTGGAAGTGCTGTAACTTCTCAAAATGTAGCAAACATTAATTGATAATAGTCACAAATAATTTTGAAATTTCTATGTTAATACTAAACATTTCCAAATATAGAATTACAGTTTTCCTAATGCATACTGTTTAGAAAATATAAATCCTACACAAATCTGAGATGTAGTCATTTCCTGTAATAGAATACCACAAATTTAGTGACATTTACTCTCCCACAGCTCTGCAGGCCAAAGTATCACTAGACAAAAATCAGCAGGGCCACATCCCAGAAAGCTGTAGAGAAGAATCCATTTCTCGATACTTCTGGCTTTGGGTGGCTGTTGGCTTTCCTTGGCCTATGGTCAGACCATTCCAATCTTCAAGGCCACAATTTTCAAATTCCTCTCAGCTCAATCTCCAGATAGTCTCCTCTGTGTATATTAAATCTCCCTTTAGCTCCCTACTATAAAAAGACATATATTATATTCATTTAAAGTTTAGTCAAATACGAGGGGGAATCCCCCACAAACTGGAATTATCTTCCTTAGATGTGAGAAGGATTGTCTACTCAGAATTTGTTCCTCCAGACCAAATAGTCAACCAAAATTTTTATCTGGAGGTTTTGAGAAAGTTACATCATGATTTGTGGAAAAAACATCCTGAGTTGTGGCAGACAAATAACTGGTTAATCCATGATGACAACACACCTGCCCACACGGTGCTGAATGTTCAGAAGATTTTAAACAGAAAGGGCACGATTGCTGTGCCCCACCCTTCCTGTTCACCCCAAGCAACTTTTTTGTTTGTTGGCTTCCCTATATGATAAAGGTCCTCAAAGGGAAACATTTTGCTGATGTGGAAGAAGAGAAACAAAAAAGAGCACTACCTGAGAGTAAAGCAGGGAAGGGTGGGAGAACACAGACAGGGCATCAAATACGTGGTGATAGAAAGGGAACAGACTGTGGGTGGTGAGCACATCATGCAATACAAAGACGATGTCATGTAGAATTGTACACCTGGAACCTATGTAATTGTTACCAACCAATATCACCTCAATACATTTAACAACTGATTTAAAAAAATGACAGAAATACTAAAAGACATCAAAACCGATGAGTTTAAAAATGGTTTTGAATAGTGGAAAAATCATCTTGATAGGTATATTGCATCAAACAGAATATATTTTGAAAGTGACTGAAGTTCAAACATGTAAGAATAGATACACAATTTTTTTTTCATATCTAATCAGTGATGGCTGCCTTTGGAATTCAGCCCTCTTATTCTTTCTTTATTTTTTTTTGAGAGAAGTGAGAGCAAAAAAGAGAGAGAGAGAGAAGAAGAAGAAAGAAGAAGGAGAAGGAAAAGGAGAAGGAGAAGGAGAAGGAGAAGGAGAAGAAGAAGAAGAAGAAGAAAGGGCCCAGAGTAGTCTCCATGGTTGTACATAATTAGTTATGACATGGTTTCTTTCATTCCACACAGGTGGACGTGGGGCCACATGGGGCAGGAACTGAACAGGGGTTCTTCCACATCGAAGGTGAGAAACTTCACCACTAAGCTATGGTGGTGGTTACCAGTTGTGCCACTATTCAGCATATAGGGTTGCCCAGGCCAGGGCTGAAAATTGAACCGCGGACCTCATGATTATGAGGCAAGTGCTCAACTGCTAATCTATCTGGGCATTCCCCTAAATATGTAATTTTTTATAAATAAATTCCATTTTTTCTTTGGTCTCCCCTTGTAATCCAGAATAACTTTCCCAATTCAAGATGTTTAAATTAAGCACATTTGCAAACACCCTCCCTGCTCCCATAAATGGTGACTTTTACAAGTTCCAGGCATTAGAATGTGAATACCTTTTAAAGATTTACTTTCATTGTTATTATTATTATTTTTTGACAGACAGAGAGAGAGAGAAGGGGGAGGACCTAAAGCAGTCCCCATAGTTGTACATCATAAATTTTTGACATAGTTTTATTCCACAGGGGGGCATGGGGTTGTGCAGGGCAGAAACCTGGCTAGGTGCCTCCTGCATTGGCCCCCGGCAAGAACTAAACTGGGGCACACCCCAACTCAGCATATGGCTCTGCACAGGCTGGGATTTGTTCCTCGGACCCTGAGGCTGCAAAGTGAGCACTCAATCTGCTGAGCCGTTCTGGTATCCCTGTAAATACTGTTTAGAGGGCTTTTTCTCAGCCTATTACAAATATCAACAGGAGAGACCAGATATTAATAGAGAAAGATTTGTGCAATAAATATTTATTTAACAACTATATGCTACTACAATGCTAAGCAGAAAGGATGTATCTATGAACAAGGCAGTGATTCTCCCTGTCCTTACAGAGCTTACCACCCAGAGTGGCTGATAGCTTCCATTGCTCCATGAAGTAAATGAAGACATGCTTCAAGACCTTAGCATGGTTAGGAAGAAATTTGAAGAATATTGAGAAGGTTGGACATGATTTTTATGGGAATGTGAAAGAGAAAAGATTGGGACAAGTAGATCTGGGACTATTTGAGGGCCTAGGTGTGGTAGTCATTACTATTTGTCATATATTTTACCCTCTGATCTCATGAGTCGGTTGATAACTCTTCAATATGTTGTTTCCTTATTGTTGTCTTTTAGAGTGTAGGGGAGAGAAAGAATTTATTCTCTACCCTCTGAGTTTTTAGCTGAGATCATAGTAATAAAGGACAGGTTAACAATGGAAAAAACAGAAGTGTATTACCATATATACCTCTGTACACGTGGGATAGACTCAGGAAAACTAAGTAACTCCTTGAGGTAGCCTAAGTCACCAGCTTAAGTACCATTTTTAGTTAAGGCCAAAATAAAGAAATGTGTGTGTGCGTGCGTGTGTGTGTGTGTGTGTGTGCAAGTGGGCAGGGGTAGGGGATGGGTGGTAATAGTGGTGGAAGTGCAGGAAGCTATGGCAGGTTACCAGGAAAGGCAAGGGTAAGGTGTGCTATGCACATTTAAGTCCTTGCCTTCTTCCTTGATAAGAGTTTCTTATGACTTAGAGTCATCTTGCTCTACCTGGTACACAGAGAGAGACACATTTACTAATGAAGATTTTTTACAAAAGGGTAATTTATATTCTGCTTTCAGAACTCTCCTGTGTCTACTGTTTCCAAAAATATTCAGCTCAAAATAATTGTTTTGCCAAAGAGGCATATTTTGAGGTGGCAAGTTGTGCTAGCATTCAAACATCTTACTATTTATCACATCAATAAATTTTGTTTTCCAACATATAAAATGTAAAAGATTGTTTATCATTATCTATCTATAAGAAGATGTATATTGTATGAAAAAGCAAATGACATGTGTTTCTAAATATTTGTCTGTCATTTAAAATTAATTTAAATTTAAAAAGAGATAAAATACACAAAGGTTAGCAAAAGAGTACTGCTCATATTTTAAAATTTCAACATCTGTCATGTTCTATTTTGTATCTATTTTTACCTGGTCTTTGGAAACAGATGATTCATAGTTCATATGTCTTATTATTTAGAGAATACTTAATAAATATAGCAATTAGTCAAGTGTACATATCTACTTACTATTATTATTTCTTACATAATATAGTATTTATCCCTACAAAAGCATAGGGTAGATTATTTTTGAAAAATATTCCCAAACACTGCTTTTCCCCTAAAGAAAAGAAATGTGAATAAGAAGGTAATCCCTAAAGCAAAACTGGTTTGCAAAAAATCTGTAGTTTAATTATCCAAATTTGATGTCTTCCATATCCCCACCAATAACTTCAAGATCACCTCACCATGCCACTCAGATAAAAACCTCTGTTTTATTTGTTCTAGTCTTACATTTTTAGCCTCCTTATATGCCAAATGAAACTAGATGCTTCACACCTATCACCAAATCTTTCTTACATTCTGTAATAAAGGAGGGATTCAAACAATATTTTGTTGACAATATTTATTAATCTATTTTCTTTCTCCCTGTATTTTGCTCTATTCTTTCTCCTAGTCAAGAAAATAATTTGCTCTGAGCTTCTTGCTACAATAGAGGAAAATGAAAAAATTAAATGTACGAAACTTCTTTGCTATTGTTGTTCCAATACTTCAGCCTCAGCGTGTAAACATATTTCAGAGCTCTGACAGTGGCATCGTGGCCAAGAGCATGAAAAACAGGACAGTAATTTCCACTCTTGGCTACCACTCTCCTTGCTATCAAGCTGAGCGAAGAGGAGAAAGTGCATCCTGTTGTATGACATCACCCCAAGAGAAGCAGTGACATCCAAGAGAAGAATAGAACGAGACCAGAATTTCTCAATTTGGATGCTATTGAGATTGTGGAACAAATATTGTTTGTTGTGGAAAGTTGTCCTGTGTACTATGGGTTGGTTAGTAGTGATCCTTGCCTCAACTCAATAGATATCAATATCACCCCCATTCTTGATGGTAAAAAACAGAAAAAGATGTACCCAGAATTACCAAATGTCCCTGAAATGAACCTTCACTTGAGAATCACATATGACCTGGGAGACAAAACACCTTCACTAGAGAATCACATATGATCTGCCAGATTAAACCTTGGACAACACTAATATGGCTTTCTAGTCTCATACTGCTGGAGTGTTGAGGCTGGTTCAGTGTCTCTCAACACTTCTTGGGAAAGCCGGAATGGCTCAGTTGATTAAGCACTCGCTTTGCAGCCCCAGGGTTCAAGGATCGAGTCCTGGCCCCGGCCCATGCAACGCATATACTGAACTGGGGCATGGCCCCCAGATAAGTTCTCACCAGGGTGAGATTCCCATATGGGAGGCTCCTGCCCAGTTCTGCCCTGTGCAGCCGCCGCTCACCTGTGTAGAATGAACCATGTTGAAAACTGATGACATACAGCTACAGCGACTGCTCTGGGTCCTCCCCCCTTCTCTCTGGCTCTCTCTCTCTCTATCTCTGTTTCTCTGTCTCTCTGTCTCTCTCTGTCAAAAACAAAATAAATCTTTAAGAAAAAAAAGGAAGAAGAATTCTTGAAGACTAACTTCAAAGTTCCCTGGTGAGCAAGCTTCTAAAGTAGGCTAGCTCTGAATATGTGTTCATGATGTTATTGATTCTACTAGATAGTCTTCTGCTGTCTTATAGGACTAACCAACAATGCCTTTCAAAACTATTTTCTGTACTGACTGAAGGTGGGTAACAGTGGAATGTCCACTCTTTTAAAAAATAATTTACATACATTATCATATTGTACTCCAGAAAGTTTAACATGTATAATTTTACCTGAGAGTTTTACAAGCTATTTTTCTCAGTACTGATTGTCCAAGCCATTATTTTACTTGGTTTTTATTAAATTAAAACAGTCTTTATTGCTGAACACATTTGAGGTTGTTAATAACAAAAAAAAACAACAACAAAAAACCACTATGTAAAATAGCTGCACAGATGCAAAGATAAATACATATAAAAACTGGTAGAGGGGAAGCTGGGATGGCTCAGTGGGTTAAGCACTCACTTTGCAGCCCCGGGGACCGAGGATCGAATCCCAGCCCCAGCCTGTGAGAACCCATATGCTGAACTGGGGAGTGCCCCCAGTTCGGTTATCACCAGGGTGAGACCCCGGCCCAGTTCCTGCCCTGTGCAACCCTGCGCCCACCTGTGGAATAAAACTATGTGGAAAAACCAATGATATATAACTATGGAGACTGTTCTGGGCCCTCCCCCTTCTCTCTGTCTCTGTATCTCTCTCTCTCTCTCTCTC
>PVKE010039610.1:0-14946 GCA_004027555.1 Craseonycteris thonglongyai
CTGGCTGAGAATTCTTAAATGCAAGCCAGACTGTGTTTAAGCATGTGACTGCTTAAACCATCTCAGAATCTCACTCCCCAATGCCCTCCGTGTTCTGCTTGATTAAACATAAATTAGTAAATAAACAGCCAAATCCAAAATGTCATTGCCAAACACCTTATTTATGACTGCATTTCAACAAAATGAAAACCAATTAGAGAATTAAAACAAAAATTGGCAACAGATATAGAGTTTAGATATAGTATGGGATTTGGGATAGAGACTGATAGATCTTGGCAGTGAGTATCTCATTGATAGTGATGTTTCTTCCAATATGCATGAGAAAAAAACTAAGGTCTAGACAGCATGTGACTCTGGGACTCCAACATGCTGTTCATGAATATAGCAATTTCATAAATTTGGCCCTATTAGTTCAGAACTAGTGCTAGTAAAATGTACTTGAACAAATTGCTCAATTCTTGAATAAACATTTTGATAAGTAAATGTCTAATTCTACATAAATAAAGCAGGAAAAAATAAATTTACTAAGGAGGGCACATTTCCTAAAATTTAAATACCCTATTTGTATGTACATGGTTACCAGTGACTACAAATGATTCTCTGTATTCATTAAAATCAAAAGTATATTTGCAGAAGATAATACATATTTCCAGAGCAGGGCATTCATAGATAGATAGATAATAGCTAGCTAGCTAGCTAGGTGGGTGGGTTGGTGGACAGACAGATGGATGGACAGACAGATAGAAAGATAGATAGACCTAGCTCTAGATATATTTCAAAGGTACTGGAGAATGTTAAACACAGACATCTAGGTAAACTAATAATCATTGAAAGAGTTGTATTTAGGAATTACACTGACCAATACCCATATCAGTCAGGGTCCTTCTTATAATGCCACACTTGGACACTTCATGCAGAAGCACCGGGTAGGACATTGTTAATGAACATTCCAATATTATGTAACAAAATTTGATATATAATAATGAAAGTATTTTCTTGGTAACTTTACTACTTCTCTTTCCTCTCACCTCAGCCCCAATCACCCAACTAATCACAATCCAAGGAGGAACACAGGCATCAGGTCAGTTAATTCTTATCCCATTAACTCAGTTACTAGATTGCAAAGGCCGGGGATTATGTTAACCACAACTCAAATTTATCTTTTTCCAAAACTGTAGAGTTATACCATCAAATATACTAGTTATATATATTTACATTTAAATGTAATAAAATTAAATACAACTACAAATACAATTCCAAGGGGATGGCAAGTTCTGGGGTTCAGTTCCCAGCCCCATATGCTAAATGCCGGTACAGCTGGTAACAACCAGGACGGCTGGGAAGATTTCACCTCCCATGTGGAAAGCTCCTGGATTGGTTTCCACCCCAGTTTGGTTCCCTCACCCCCACCCTCCCACCCCCCACGCAGCCCCACCTCCACCTGTGTGGAATGAAATCATGTCACAGCTAATGATGAGCAACTACGGAGACTGCTCTGGGCCCTAGCCCCTTTTCTCTCTCTCTATCTCTCTATCTTACTTTTTTTCAAACAGTAAAAAGAAATCTTTTTTTTTTTTTAAACAATTCCAAAATCACAATCCTTATTTCAAGCTCTCTATAGCCATGTGTGGCAAGGGATCATTACCTTTTACCATTGCAGTAAGTTCTATTAGCCAGTACTGATATAGATTATTTATTTAGAATCTTAAATAATTCAATAAATAATAATAAGTCTATAAATGTCTAAGTATTTCTCATAACTTCTGGTGCTTATAATTACCATTTTTTTACACAAACTTTTTCCTGGTCATCTCTCTCGCTCCGGATAGACTCCAGGTTCTCTCTTGTAGGTGGGTCACCTTTGGAGAACATTTACTACATCCACTAAATTACAGTCCTTTACCATGTGTTTTGCCATTTGGCTTCACAATTCTATAAATTTCCACAGACTACTTTGCATCTAGCCTTCTATCATTCACATAAGTGTCAAGTCATCCTTCAGAACTTTTATGAGTTCATGCATCCTTTTCTACCCCATTCCACCAAATATATGTGTGTGTTTTTTAATGAAAGAAATTGAGTTCTGTTAATCTAGCATTTGTGTACCTTTCCTTGACTGTCAAGACTTAGTTGAGTGCTATGCACAAATTAAGCCATTAATAAATAAAATATTGAACTGATTTATTCTCTACCACCACCTGTCCCAGACACCACTGTCTCTGTTCAAAATCAGGAGATTTTCTATCAATTCTACACAGGGCTGCATGACAATAAAGTTTGGAATTAGATGGAACAAGGTTTAAATCTCTGACCCAATCTCTCATAACATCATATTGCTTCAAAAGCTATAAGGTTTGTGTATTGTAATTGTGAAGATGACTTAAATCAATAAAAAGTTAATTATAGAATAAGAAGTAAAAAACAATACAAAGCTACAAAAGCAAAAATGAGAACTGTTAGAGAAATTACAGGGGCTTCTGGGCCTTATATTCCTTACCAGCTCAGCATTTTCACTTACATGCCATTCCATTTTTCTCACAGGAACACTCAATAATGTGCTGGTAAGAGAACACACACGCATACTCACGCACATTATAGGTTGAGTATCTCTTGACTCTTTAAAGGCATTAAGCATATAAAGAAACTTGCCAATGAAGACAGCCTAGGTAATAAATTGCACTTCTTTTTAAGAAAACTCAGTTATAAGCAGTGTAATTTGCTTTACTGAAAAATCCAGATTTTAATGATTCTGGATTGAACACCACAAAACTGCTTTTGTTGACTGTAAAAATGTTTTCACTAGTTCAAGTCATCACAAACACCAAATGTAACTATTTTTCTTTCAATGCAGAGATACTAGGATACTCAAACTCATAACCTACAAGGAAAAAATTTTATCAGCTGCCTTAGCCTTTGACACAAATATTTCTATAGGTGATTAAGATGATCTATGTGGGTACTAAGAAATAAAGTGTAAGCAGAAACAAGCCATTTTACACTATTTATTCTGCACAGCCTCCAAAGTAGTGAAAAGATGAGACCAAAGATTAGAAAATGAAAATAATGTGTCTCTTTGAATTTATATGAGAAGCAAGGGGGAAATGAACCCCTTGAACTTTGGCAACCTGAATTAAAAGAAGCATCCGAAGGGATTTTTATCCAGATGTACCTCAGCTCTCAAGTCATTTACATTTTGAAGATCAAGAAACTTTATTAACTAATTTTGAAAATTGTATACCTCAGAGGTTAGCTAGAAATGGACTCAAATGAGTTTTAATCTCTATGGCAATGAAAGGTGAAATGGTAATAAGAGCAAAGAAACAGACTTGGTTTTGATTGAGAGCTATTATTCTCAAGTGCAGCATACAAGGGCTGCCCGGAAAGTATGCAGCCATGTACCCCACCACCCCGTCACCTTCCTGTTATATTGATAATGGCTGGGTTTTTTTTCCAGACAGCCCTTGTATATCTGGTGATTAGCAATCAAAGTTGATCAAGGCCCTGGGTCTAGACAGCACAGGTCTGAAGTCAACCTCTACTATTTACTGGCTGAGTGAACTTGGACAAGTTGTTTGACCTCTCAAATCCACTTCTCAAAATGTATGATGTAGTACATAATAATAATTTCCATCTTACAGATGGGTTGTGAGAATTAAATGACATCATGTATGTAAATCTCTAAACAAACTGCATGAAACATACTAAGGGTTCAACAGAGTTATCTATGATTGTTATTGGTATAAATGTTTTCAGTTAATCACTATAACTATAACCATCATACAATGTGACATTACCCTCACTTTATATCTAATGAGGTTAGCTTCAAAAAAGAAGTAAAAAATTTAAAAATTAAAAATAAATTTAAAAAAATAAACCTGCTCAAGCACACATAGCATTTAGTCTACTTGCAAAGCCCATGCTTTTAGCTAGTATGGTCAATGGTCTTTTGAGTAGAAATACAGTCATTTCTAGTGTATATAAGAGAATTAGCTCTCTGAGTAGAAAATAATGGTCATATCTAGGCCGTGGTAGAGAATAAGTGGTATTAAAATTTCAACACTGAAATTATTCAATAGATTCTTTTTGAATAAATGAGGAAATGGTTAGTAGAAATAGACTCTGGTAGTTTTGCTGCAGCATAATGATTTTAACACACACTTAGCATCTAAGATGTTAGCTGTAATCTTAAAACCCAAGCATTTCCCCTAGTGAGTATATGCTGAGATATTGAGCGGGCCACATGTTAACAGCAGTTTGCGGGCTTCCCTTGAGTGGCCACAACTCTCCCCCACAGACAGATAGTTCCTGTCATTTCAGGGAGATTCTGTTCACACATTTAGCCTTTGCTTCCTTTCCCCAACCCAGAATCTAAACTATGACAGTGCATCTAATGGGCTGTTACACTTTGCTAATTTAGCTATTAATTTTGCAAATGGTCTGTCTCAGGGAAGACAAAACTTATCTTAGAAACATGACATTTTTCAGTACAGTCTGGCTAGAAGAATCCCCAGGACTTGTGTAAAAAAAGGAAGTAAAGTGTTCAAGATGGCATTTCACAACTTACTACCTTCTCAGTGTTATGCTGTAAATAAAATGATTACTCACTCAAAAGAGTAAGATGATTAGTCCATCAATAAATGTTAGTTTCCTAACATTTTGCAGGATTGACTAGAGAACTATTTTTCTCTTTATTATCATGAAAATTGTAGAAAAACAATGATAGCATATGTTACATCTACTATGTCCAGAATTCACTGGGATGCAGGATTTACAATAAGCAAAGCACAAATATCCCCTTATTTCTAGATATTAAGAAAACAAGAAAATAAATATAATTACAATTATTGAAACACGATTCATAGACTTCCTTGTTTAAAGAGCCTATGGTTAACTAACTAAAAAGTCTGAAGTACCACCTACATTAATCATGTTTGGAAAAGAGTGGGAGCACGCTTGTGCCCTAATAACTGATGCATTACTAGGTCACACTCTGCTTACCTAGACTCCACAATTATTTAGATTTACTATGAAGAAACATCTAAATTATTGCTCTCAGTTTTGGAAAATAGTTTATTTTAACCTAGTAAAGTACTCTTACATTAAGGAAAATACCCCAAAATTATACATATATACATATACACATCCCGCCTCAATCACTATCGCAGGCTGTAACACCAAAAATCTATTAAATAATTTAATTTATTTATGTATGTAATTGTTTTCTTTTTAAGATTTATTTTTATTGTTTTTGACAGAGAGAGAGAGAGATACAGAGACAGAGAGAAAGGGGAGGGCCCAGAACAGTCTCCATAGTTGCACATCATTGGTTTTTCCACATAGTTTCACTCTACAGGTGGGAGTGGGGCTGCACAGGGCAGGAAATGGGCCGGGGTCTCACCCCAGTGAGAACCGAACTGGGGGCACTCCCCAGTTCAGCATATGGATCTGCACGGGCCGGGGCCAGGATTTGATCCTCGGTCCCCGGGGCTGCAAAGTGAGCACTTAACCCACTGAGCCATCGTGGCTTCCCTGTTGTTGTTTTTCTACAGAGAGAGATACAGAGAGACAGAGTGAAGGGGGAGGACCCAGAGCAGTCTCCGTAGTTGTACGTTAATTTTTTGATATAGTTTCATTCCACAGGTGGGTGCTGGGTGGCACAGGGCAGGGACTGGGCTACAGACTTTCCACCTGGAATGTGTACCCCCCGCAAACTGGGGGGCCTCATACATTAGAAGCATGCTCCGGGTAGGAGCCAAACTGGGGGCCTCCATATGGGGGCTTGCCCCAGCGAGAACTGAACTAGGGGCACACCCCAGCTGAGCATTTGGGTCTGCATGGGCCAGGGCCAGGATTTGATCCTTGGACCTCAAGGGCTGCAAAGTGAGCCCTCAACCCACTGAACCATCCCAGCTTCCCCTAGTAAATAATTGTAAGTAGATGAAACAAGATGATCACTATTGTTGTGTGACTGTAAGTAAATATTTACAGAGTGATCAAAACAATTTATTTTGTTAAGTACCTAAATCACTTATACTCTATTTTTTCATCTCTAATTATCCAATGTTCTTTTTTATAGCCAATAACAAGGTACAATTCATTCTAAACCCAGCCTCCCAAGTTCAGAAATAATAAAATCAGCACTTCTTCTGAAATGGCAAAATGACCTTGGTAAACTCACTTTTTGTCTAAAACAACAACAATACAGGGAAACAACTAAAATCAACCATTTTGAAATTCAAATAATTTCCCTCAGCACAGAAGCAACTGAGAATGTCCAAATGAAACTTCCAAAACTCAGGAATATAGAGGACATATGCTGTTTCCATTTTCTCTCCTTCACCCACTCAGTGGCCAGGTATTCAGGTGTTTGCAAACTTGCAGGCAGTGGAGAGATCTAGAACTCCACTAAATGCACCATCACCAGAGGGCAGTCAACATTGTGTTCAAACTCGCATATCCCCGGGGGAAATCTCTATGTTCACAGTGGGTGACTTTTTAATTGAACTCAAATCTCAACTGGGTGGGGAGGGGAGGAGTCAACTCCAGGACATTACTGAAACAAGTGAGTGCTGGCAACATCTCAGACACATCAGGTTGTGATTTCAGCTGGAACAAATAAAAGCTTGGGTGAAATTTCATGGGAAGTCTTAGAGAACTAGAAGACTAGAGACTCAAAGTAGCTCCTGTATGTTCCTGGTAATCTCAAAGGCTGCTCTTATGGCATGAATTTGCATATCCCAGAAAAGACCTGGAAAGGAGA
Organism: Craseonycteris thonglongyai; assembly: GCA_004027555.1. Lineage (NCBI taxonomy): Eukaryota > Metazoa > Chordata > Mammalia > Chiroptera > Craseonycteridae > Craseonycteris > Craseonycteris thonglongyai. Next base: position 6,761 of record PVKE010039610.1, read on the forward strand.
GACACAAGCCACTTGCTTCTAGCTCACATTGGGTCATTGAACAAGCAGGAAATGATGGCCAAGGCTGTACTGAAGGATACCTGAAGTTCAAGGTCTGTGTTTTCCCATAGATGTCCTTGTTAAAAAGTGGTATACAAGCAAGGTGTTTTATGAAATCTTTGATGAGATATTGGCTGAACACTAAATTATACTGATGCAGGTAAGGCCCCGAAGAAATCGGTTTAAAAAATAAAAGAGGGTACCACGGTAGCTCAGTAGTTGAGTGCTTCCCTCGCACTTGTGAGGTCTGGGTTCAATTTCCGGCCCCAGCCTGTTCAAACCCCATACTCTGAATTGCAACACAACTGGTAAGTACGGAGATGGCAAGGCAGCAGAAGTTCTTGCTTCCCACGAAGGAGGCCCTCCCTCAGTTTAGGGAGCCCTCCCTCAGTTTGGTTCCCTCCCCATGTGGCCCCACATCCACCTGTGTGGAATGAAACCAAGTCACAACTAATGAATTACAGCTATGGGGACTGTTCTGACCCTCCTCCTCCTCTCTCTCTCTCTCTCTCTCTCTCTCTCTCTCTCTCTCTCTGTCTACCCTCTCTCACACAATAAAACAAAACATAAAAATGAATGAAAATATGAATTTTAAAAGCAATAAAAACAACTAGCCAACAGAAGGAAGTGTCCTTGAGGGGACAGATTTTTGACTTATTGGGTATGAAGCCGCTGACCTTGAGAACCCTTTCCAAATAGGGCACTGTAGGATGTGTGTCTGATGACTGGAAGGGTGAGTGTCAGTCATTTGGAAAATGCTTACAGGAGCCGCCACTTGTCAGGTTTTTGGGATATGGTTGGGAACACTTAGTCATTCTTGGCTTTGCTAGACATGGTACCTTCGCAGCTGACTCAGATCAATAAAGGAAAAGTGAACACAATGTTACAAGAAGCAATAGTAGAGGATCACGTGAATGCTTCATCCGAGAAAAGTATAGGATGTTGTGAAAGCAGAGGAAGTAAATACCTAGCCTTGTCTGAGGAGTCCAAAACACACTTGCCAGATGATGCAACATCTAAGCTGAATCTTGAAGGACAAAGAGGAGTTGGGTTGAGCCTCCCACAAATGAGAAACAAGAGTAAGAACCATGAAGGAATCTGCCCTGCATGGTAATTTTTTTTTTTCTGGATGCCTATTTGCAGATCAGATAAAATGCTCACTACGTTAAACATAGAAAAATAGAAACTAGTGTGACTGTGGAGTACCGAGAGAAGGGGAGAGGAAGAGCCAGCTGCGGAATTGTACTGATCTTGAGCCACTTGAGAACACAAACAGCAGTGCACACAAAGGGATTAGCAAAGGCACAATTTCTGAGTTGAATTAAAGAAATAATTTTAAAAATGAGATTGTTTGTCAGAAACCTGTGTTGTGGGTGCAGCTCTGCATGTCACATACCGTGATTAATGATTTGAAGAAAGTTCCACAGCTTCTGTTTCCTCACCTGTAAAATAAAGATTAAAAACGACCTGTGCTCCCGTCCTCGTGCAGCAGCTATGAGGATCAGCTTAGGGAACTGTCTATGGACCACAGGGTGCTTTAGATTCAAAACGGAGGAGGTAAAGACTGCGCTAGTGATTACTTTCAATGGCAATGGAAAACTGAGGTGGCTTGGCATGGCTCCTGGTTACGAAAGAATAAGACTTGTGCATCTTAGATACTGCTTTTCTCAGTGTGTGCACTAGCAAGGAGGTCCACTTCTTAGCTCAGTTCAGCTCCTTAAAGAGATCTGTCACTTACTTAGTTTATTTGTCATGCTTACCACAGCGGTGCCTCCCAAGCCAGAAGGAGACTCGCCCTGCTATGCCTTGTCAATGCCTGCCTATTTTCAGTGGCCTTGCCTCTGGATATTTATCCTTAAATTAAAAAGAATGTGAATATTGCAGGCAATTCTCCCTTTTTTGCTTTCCTGCCTAAAACAGGTTTATAGCAGAAATTATAACATGTCATCCTTATTTGTAGCAGGAATTTTTAATATGCTCTGCCTGTCATATGTTTGTTAATTCTGAAATAAAATCTGTATGTCATTCACTTTATTTCATAAACATTAACTAAGTGCCTTTCATCTCCTAAGCATGGTGCTAAGCCATGGAAATGCAAAAACAATCAGACATTGTTCCTGTCCTTGAAGAAGCTCATTTTCTGGTGAAGGAATACAGTAGGCAGAGCTGGAGTAACAATAGGTGAGCATGGAAGAAGCCAAGAGAAGCCAATATCTAGCCTGCTGCAGACACAAGGGGGAGGTCGCAGGAAGACCAGGTGTACCGGTATGCCTTTCCTAGCGTCTCCTGTGCTTAGCAGAGTATTCATTTTGCTATAATTTTGAGTTTTCTACCCTCACACTGAGAGTTTTATTGGTCAGCGAGGTGATTTCCATTATAGCAGATGGCATTTAAGAAGACTAAGCACCAAGTCTCACCCTAGGTCCAAAACCCCACTGTGGAAAGCACTTCCACAATAGTGAATAAAGGATATCTAAAAACAAGCTTTCTCTAAAAGCAATGACAACATTGTCAAAATACTTTGAGAGTTCAGAACTCTCAAAATTAAACAAAGGCAAAAGAAACCATCAATAAAGCAAAGAAGCAACCAACGAAATGGGAGAAAATATATTTTTTTCAAATAATGCCTCTGTTGAGGGGCTAATATCTAAAATATATAAAGAACACACAACAACAACAAGCAAACAATCCAATTAAAAAATGAGCAGAACTACAGATGTATGAAAAAATGCTCAATTTCATTAGCTATTAGGGAGATGCAAATTAAAGCCATAATGTGATACAGCCTCACACCTGTTAGAATAGCTATAATCAACAAGACAAGGACAACAAGTGCTGGAGAGGCTGTGGACAAAAAAGAACCCTCATACACTGCTGGAATACAAATTGGTACAACCACTATGAAAATCAGCATGAATGGAGAACATTGGGAATGGCACTATCATACATCCCAGGAATCCCTTTTCTGGGTATCTGCCTGTCAAACTTGAAAACCTCAGTCCCCAGAGATATACGTATCCCAATGTTCATCACAACACTATTCATGGTGACCACACTATGGAAACAACCAAAGTGTCCTTTGGTAGACAACTGGATAAAGAAGCCACAAGAAAAGATGAAATACTGTCATTTGTGACAACATGGAAGGACCTTTATATCATCCTGTTAAACACTACATAAGTCAGTATAAAAAATTCAAGAACCATGACTTCACTTATACATGGAATATAAAACTGAAAGCAACAGGGAATGCCATGATAGCTCAGCGGTTAAGCACTTTCTTCACAGTGGTGGGGTCTGAGGGTCGAATCCGGGCCCGGCCTGTGTAGACGCATGTGCTAAACTGTGGTACAGCTGGTGACCACTGGAATGGCTTGACTATAGGGGTGCTAGACTCCCATCCAGAGTACCCCTGATTTACTTTCCTGCCTCTCATGGCCCATGTCCACTGTGTTGAGTGAAGCCATTTCACAGCTAGTGATGTGCAGCTGTGGAGACTGCTCTAGGCCCTTCCCCTTCTCTCTCTCTCTCACCTTTCCTCAAAAACAGTGAAATAAAATCATTTAAAAAATAATGAAAATAACAAAGAAACAAAAACTCATGTACATAGTCAATAGTTCAGAGATTACCTGAGAAGAAGGGGGTAAGGGGTGGGGATGGAGGGGTGGATTCAGATATGTGGTGATGGAAAGAGAACTGACTCTGGGTGGTGAGCATGTAACATAACACATAGACAATGTAATGTAGAAATGTACCTCTGGAACCTATGTATTTTTTACCAACCTATGTTACCCCAATAAATTTAACAAATAGAAAATGTAAAAAAAAAAAAGAAGAAGAAAAAAAACCAGCTTAATTTTAGCAAAATGTGAGCTTTATGGTGTTCTGTTTGCCCTATACCCGTCCCCTTCTCTCCAGCACCTAGGCAGCCTTGAAAACTACCATCTTTACAACAAGATGGCAAAACAGTCATTCAAGGGAATAGAATAAGTTTCTCATACTCCCCAAATCCCTACACCAGAGAAATGTCACTATTTGATCTGTCTGAAATCTCACCAAAAAGATCCAATCTCAAGGCCTTTCCTTGTATGTTTGGATTCTATGCTCAGTCTTAGTGACCAGCCTTATCTCCAGGGTATTTGTTGAAAGCAATCAGTGGCAATTATTTCATATTTCAGCTGCCTTATCAGTGATGCCAGCTTCTTTAACAAGAGGCTGACTAAAAATGTAAAAGAACTGAGGGATGAGATGTCATCCATGGGGCCTTTGAAAAGCTCCAACGTATTTCCTGGAATCTAGAAGAATATCACATGTGAAGGGCTGTGCACATGCTCTGAGTAAACCTAAAAAGGTCCTAATTGCTCTCATCTGGCTGATTTTATGGTTTTGCATAAGCAGGATGTGAAAACTAAGGCAGAGTTGTAAGCTGTCTACATTGAATTAATGCTGTAACACATATTCAAGTATCCTCAGCAAAGCCTGAAAAAACCTTTAGTTTGGGGCATTTGAAAAATAACTGTCCAATTATTAGCCGTAAACAGTGCTAGCTGAGCAGAAACCTTAGTGGCAACACAGAAAAAGTAAAAGGAGTACGAACTTTTCAGAATTACTCTAGTAAATTCTCTAACAAAACATCATCAGTGATGAAAAAAAAAAACCCGCAACATAAACAAAATCTGGAAAGGGGGAGATCTAAATTTCAGACTTCCAATGTTATATTATTAAAATGTCCCATATTTAAGAAAAATCACAATATGTAAACATAAGATTATGGTCCATAGACAGAAAAAGAAAAATCAGTCAAATGTGGTCCCTGAGTAAGCCCAAAAGTTGGAGCCATAAAACAGATACATTAAATCAACTTCTATAAATATATTCAAAAACATTATAAATCCATTTCTAAAGAATTAAAGCAGGGGAAGCCGGGATGGCTCAGTGGGTTAAGCGCTCACTTTGCAGCACTGGGACCGAGGATCGAATCCCGGCCCCGGACCGTGCGGACCCATATGCTGAACTGGGAGCTCCCCCATTTCAGTTCTTTCTCTGTCTCTGTATCTCTCTCTGTCTCTCTGTCAAAATAAATAAATAAGTAAATATATAGATATTAAAAAAAGAATTATTCAAAAAGAATTAAAGCAAAGTATGACAACAATGCACCAATAAAGCAATAAATATAGAACTATAATGATAAGCTTATAATATATAAAGGTTTAATTTGTATTATAAAGACAATACAAAGGAGGAAAAAGGGAATAAAGGTATTTTATAGAAAAATTTTGTATACTTAAAATTAAGTTGGCATTATTCCAAACTAGAATATTTTAAATGAAGATGCTAATTGTAATACTCTGTATAACTAACAAAAAAACAACTCAATACAGTAACAGAAACATCACAATAATCTTAAGATACAATAGAAAAAGTACTTGTTTAAAAAAAAGACAGGAATTAGATGTGTAGCCTATAGGAGGATGCCATCTTTTCTGTTTAACCCTCCCCCAAAGGGCCAAATCTGAGACTGTGTTGGGCTGTTAAAATCCACACCTGCACATCACCTTGGAGATACCATGGGTCCTCACCCCACATAGTGAGCACTGCATTACCCAGGCCATGCATAGCTACTGAGCAGCCAGCTGTGCCCCATACACTGTGGAAGCCTTTTACATCAGCAATGGGCCTGAGGGAGGCTGAATAACTTTTGGTGGTGAGCAGCCAGCCACACCCTGCACTTCAGCCTCTCCTGGGTGGCTCTCAGAAACTCGTAAGCATGAGCTAAGTAGAGGCTGGTCATGGTGTTCTAAGGGATTTTTGAAAACTGGTCACAGGCCTGGTATTGGTACAAGAATGGAAAGTGCATTAACTTTGTAAAAACCAATACCCATACCCTGTAAATTCCTAGACCTTTCCTGGTCTACCTAAGGCTGTATTGCTGGAGGCACTCTCAACACACGGTCAACCAGTTAAGTTCACACACCTAAGGAGGCTCTTTCAATGGCTGAGCCTTATGGGCAGTTGGCAGATGGCAACAGGCTTAGGGAGCCCTAGGCCTTTGGCTAAGATTCTTCAGGCCCAATACTGGTGGCAGCCAAACTTGGTTCACAGTGGTGACACCTACTCCTGCCTTCAGGTTCAACACAGGCAGCAGCCAACTACATATAGCTGTGTAATTCCTCCCAGGTAGTAGTGGGGCAGTCACAGGCACAACAAAAATTGTCCTGCATGAAAGCCCCTCACAAGAGATATCAGACACAACATGCCCAAAGGCCTATAAGCAGCACCCACTAAGGGTGAACTCAACAGGAACAGAGTCCATAAAGAAAAAGCCCACTTTGGAGGAGTCAGCCCCCACACAGCAGCTCATACACTGTGGGTAGAGCCAAGCCTCACAGTCAGGTAGCCTGGGAGTAAATCCCACTCACTGATGCACCAAAAGCTATCTAGTCTCAACTATAATAGGAGGATACACTCAACACACACATGGGGCACTCTTGGAATGTGGGTGCAAGAGGTCAGGGTGATTGTGCCATTGCACCACACAGGACACATACTACATAAAGCCACCCAGCAAAGATTGAGAGACATAGAAAATCTATTTAATACATATAAGCAAGAACATAGAAATAGCCACAATGAGGAAACAAAGAAACATGTATCAAATATAAGAACAGGTGAAACCTCCAGAAATACAACTAAGTGAAATGAAGGCAACCAAGCTATCAGAGAGAAAATTTATAACACTGGTTATAAGAACATTTATGGAACTTATTGGTAATTTTAACAAAGAAATAGAAGCATAAGAAAGAACATAGAATCCTTAGAAATAAAACAAAAACAAAAACAATATTTAAAAAATATAGTAACAAATAAAAATTCACTAGAAAGAATCAACAACACATTACATGAAGCAGGTGATCAAATCATCAATTTGGGAGACAAGGTGGTAGAAAACACTTAATCAAAATAGCAAAAAAAAAATAATAACTTTTTAAAAATAAAGATATTCAATGTCTATATATGACTAAGAAACTTGAAAAAATTTTATAAACTATATGCAAATAATTCACTTCTAGAGATAAGTGTCATTTTACTTTGTTATATTATTATGTTTTAAGTGTTAAGTTTATTAGGGTGACATTGGTTGGTAAAAATTACATAGGTTTCAGTTATATAATCTACCTTACATTGTTTATGCATTGTACTATGTGTTTCCCACCCAGTAACAGTTCTCCTTCCAATCACCATATATTTGATGTCCCCTCCCTACTGTTTCACCCTCTCCCCTCCTTACTTTCAGGTAACCACTAAATTGCTGACTGTGTCTATGAGTTTTTGTTTCTTTGTTACTTTCAGTTTTATATTTCATATATAAGTGAAGCCATATGTTACACTTAATTATTGTACTTAAATATATTAGGATATATACTTAAAGAGTATACTTTACAGTCAGAGATAGATCTGTAGTCTATCATGGTAGACTTTCTGGGGTACCAGATAATTCAATATATTAGAAAATAAATGCAATATGTATTAGGTTTCTACTTGAACATGTACCTCACTAAATTTGGGAGATAGGCTATGAGAGAAAGAACATTAGAGCAGGATAGGATTCAAAATAATTGAGTTCTAATTCTAACTACAAAAAGTATATTTTTGTGATAGTTTTTTTAGTCACTTTGTTTAACGAACCCTAGTTCTGCCATGTTTTGCCATGTTATGATTGTGGGAAAGATTCTTAATATTTTTTTTTTCATTTTATATTTTGTTGTTAAATTTAATGGGGTGACATTGGTTGGTAACAATTAGACAGTTTCCAGATGTACAAGTCCACATCACATCACCCATGCATCACATTATGTGCCCACCTCCCAGAATCAGGTCCCTCTCTACCACCATATATCCGGTGCCCACTCCCTCCTCCCTCCACAACTCTCCCTCCCCCATCCTCCCCCTTCTCCAGGTAACCACCAAACTATTGAGTGTGTCCATAATGCTGGTGCCCTCTCCCACCTCCCCTCCCTCTCTCCTTCCCTCCTCCTGCCCTTCCCTCAGGCAATCACCCAGCTATTGAGTGTGTCCATAGGTCTCTGTCTTTGTAACTTTCAGTTTTATATTCCACCTATAAGTGAGGTCATATGTTTCCTGATTCT
>PVKE010039611.1:0-14941 GCA_004027555.1 Craseonycteris thonglongyai
TCACTCCACAGGTGGGGGCAGGGCTGCACAGAGCAGGAACTGGGCCGGGGTCTCACTCCAGTGAGAACTGAACTGGGGGTACTCCCCTGCCCCATCCAGCGTGGCACGACAACGCGGCGCGAGGGGGACCCTGTGGAGGACAAGAGACAGGAGACACGAAGAAATGGAGGCAAGACAGGATTCTGATCAAGCCTCAAAATTTTATTTCTGTTACAGCGGCATATATACTGTAGGGACAAAGGAGGGCAGGGCAGCTATTGTGGCAAGGGATGATTGACGAACTTTAGCGGGCAGTTTAAGCGAGGGAGGGGCAGGAGTCATTCGGGAGAAGTAAGTTATCTTTAGCTCCAGGCCAGACCGCAGGGGATGCATGTGACTTCTGAGAATCGTTCTCCTTTTAGGGGAAACCGACACTGATCTCTCAAGATGGAGTCGGCTCTTAAAATGGAGTAACTTTTGTATTTAGCCAGGCTGGTCCCAGTTGGTCCCTGACACTCCCCAGTTCAGCATATGGGTCTGCACGGGCTGGGACCAGGATTCGATCCTTGGTCCCCCGGGGCTGCAAAGTGAGCGCTTAACACACTGAGCCACCCAGCTTCCCCGTGGTCATTCTTAACTTAAATATATAGTGTGCTTAAAATTTGTAACTGGAATTTTGTCTATTTTCTGGTATATGCAAATTTATTGTACTTTTCTTAGATTAGTTAAAAATTACAACTTTTTCCTCACCAACAATAAGGAAAGTGTGGGAATTAAGAGGAAACACAGTGGCCCAAGGGAGCAGGCATTTGTGAATCCTGAACCTGTTGTATGGCATTGTCAACATTATAGGCTTCCAGTTTATGATGAATTTTAGTGTTAATATTCTTCTATTCCTTCTAGACACATATAGTGCCATGAGTCAGGGTGGAATTCACCTAATATTTTTGCAGTATTAAAGCATTATTGGTTGAAAGTTTGCTTTAATTCTATCCCAAAATGCTGGCATGCAATCTTGGGTATTTACTTGTTTATCAATTGAAGGCATTGGGCAGTTATAAAGACATGTTTTTGGACCACAATCTACACCTTGTGGTCACACTGGGACAGGACTGCTTTCCCCTGGGAAGGGCTGATGGGGCAGGGAAGGTGGGGCCAGTCTTCTGAAAGAGCTGTCAGCACTGTGTGTTTTTTAGGCACTTGAGGTATGATACACTGAGACTGATTTTTCCTCCTACATTTGCGTTAGACCCTCAATCCTAACCTGGTCTCACTACCAAGTTTTTGTAGCTTTTAACAACTTAGACTCTTTTGAACGGTTTCCTCTTTGCTGTCTCTTGGGAAATCTCTCACTATAGCAATCCCACTCACAATTCTTGTCTGAACTTAATAAGATGAAGGCATCCACCAAGAAGAAAACTAACTACATAACCACAGATAACATAAATTCAGTCCTACTTAGCAGTTTCCACTTTTTCAAATGTGCACTCTGAGGATTTCAGGAAACAACACAATGTCGATTGATCTGTGTCCTGGAATTCATATGTTAGTGGGCTTTGCTTTTTCTCTGAAAGAAAACAAAAACAGAGTGAACTAAAGTGTGAATTACCTCTCAGAGATTGTGAGGCCCAAATACATGGTACAATAGCATTTTTCATGTTTCTGCTCACCTTGGCCAAAGCTTTGTATGAATCATTTTGTTCTCAAATTCTCAACACAATTCTCCCTGAAATTGTTTAAATTTCTCAAAGTTTCTATATCACGGTAAGAACTTGGTTTATTATTTTGCCTTACGCCTCTGTGTCAACGCTGATGTTTTGGGCTATCTAGTTGCAGTGGTGATAAGGCATTTTAAGTAGAGTTTATTGTTAATCTTTTCAGAAGGATATGGTCTATTGTTCTGTAGCCTGACCTTGATGTTGCCAATTCTCTACTGAACTTGTGTTGGGTGTGGGTAGTTCTGCCCACTGTCAGATTTCCCTGATGCTTCCTGGATGAATAATAGTGGTTGTTCCTATAGTCTCAGAGCTGCAGTTCCCTCACACGCTTTTGGCTACTTCTTAATAGTGAACCATCATTTGTTGGAATTTTTTTTCTTTATTGCCTATATATCTAAACTTCTTCCCAGCATTTCCTTCTTCCCAGAGAAGAGTAAGTTTCAAAATGTGTTTCCTCTCAATATATCCTGTACTACAGGTATCTGAGTCTTTTATACCTAAATGTGGTAAGGTACATTTTGTGGTTGTTTTGTTTTTTAACTCTGTCACTGGGTAGGCAACACTTTGATTCATTGTTTCTGGAAACCTAGAAAGGTTGACAAAACTAAAACATTTGTGTCTATCTATTCTGGCCATAATGTGGACCTGTATTAATTGGGAAGACAGTATAGTTTGCCTGGTCACCCATACTTAGGATGGCCTGGGACTTTTCACTACTTATTCCTCAGGAAAGATCTTGGCTATGAATATGTCTTTGACTATAGGGAGTTATGATTTAGAAGGATTCCACTTGACTGTGTTATGTTCTTACATGATCCATTTAATAATAAGTTTCTACCATAAAAATAGAAAAAAATAGAATGGCTCTTCTGCCCTTATGCAAAATAATATTAGTAAAAAATAATAAGAAACATAAACAATATCAAAATATCTTTTTCCTGCAGATATGAAACTATATAATCTTTGTGATTCCATTTAGATTTAGCTAACAAAAAACTTGAATCTAAATGTAAGGTTTAAATGTATTATTTCACACATATTCTCAGTAGACTTATTTCTTCACTCTCTGTAAATGGTTTCTCACTTTTTAAAAATATCTCAGCTTTATTTTACAGTCCAGTGTGATTATTTGTTTTATTTGTATGGTGGTTTGCTTGGTTCTTTTATCGTAAACGAGGTTGAATTTTTTGGATATAAGTTAGATATAAATAAAAAAATGTATTCAGAAGTCAGAAACATTATACAGATATTAAGTGTTAAAGATGAAAATATCAACACATTCATATTGAATGCATTCCACAGTTAAACATTTGAGATTAAGTTGTTGATGAGTGTGTAAAGAACTAGAGATGAAGAGGATTATCAGTAAAGAAACTGCTCAAGGAATTCAAGTCAGTTACAAACTGTCATGAGTTACCATGTACATTAAGGTGCCTTTTATGTGGAAGTCATTGTTATTTTAGAAAAAAATTACTTCTAGCAAACTGTTTCTAGTATATCCAGTAATTTTGACATGGAAACAATTGACTAAAAGCTATGTCTGGAACTAGGCTGGATAGTAAAAAAACTGACAGTGCAGTATTTGAACGTCTATTTTCACCCCAGGCAGTGACAAAACCACCAGATCAAAACTCTTTAATATTAATTTGCATAGCTGCTCCTAGACATGACTTTGAGTTGTGCTAGGCTCCTTTTCAGAATGGTACCATGTATCCACCAATATTTCATCTTGAAACATTGCTATGATAATGAACACTCAGTATCTGTTATTAACAACATACCATTTACAATTGCTTTCAATCATATATTGTCTTTCGGTTTAAACAAGGTTAAGAAAATTGTGGAAAAAGTCTTTCCCTTAGCTTTACCCGTTTACTGTTCATTCTCAATAAATGGCCTAGCCAGAGCTTGCCAAAAGTCTCTAAGTGTGCCCATGACTGATTGCCAGGGAGGTTTGCCAAGAAGACGTGCCAGATTTCTCATCATTCAATGTGGCACTCCATCTGTAACAGCAGGAGTCAGTCCTGCTGAATTACAAATGCTTGACAGCCTCTCAGGATTTACCTTATTTCTATAGAGATTTGAGCAAGGCCTTCCGTGACAAATAGTATGTTCTAGATGCTCATCTATCTGGATTAAGTCCTTGGTTATTTTTATCACAGAGTTGAGTTTTGTTAGGAAATAAGAGTATTGAATAATAATTGTCTGCTACTCCTGGCTGTTTCAAACAGTCCAGAAGGTGAAAGGACAAGTGTGCATTGTCCTGCTGATTGACTTCTAACACATATTGCACAGGATGATACAACAGAGCAGAACCATAGTGTGTGTTTTACCAGTTTACTCACTTCTTTAAGCACTGATTCCCAGGGACTCGCCAAAGACACAAAGGAAAAGAGAAACTACTTTTCTCGGAAACATTGTAATTGCTAGTATTTCTTCTGTTGCTTCTAGTGTAAATCAGAAGTTGTTATGCAAAATATTTTCTTCTTTTGTGTCAAAATGAGATTTACCAAAGAGCAGGAGTATGGATGAAGACGGTGGAAAATAGATGAGATTTGGGAAATGGTTGGAGATTCAAGCAACTGTTTTTTTCCCTTTGTGGTTGACAATAATCTGTCTACTTTAGACCAATGAATTTTACTTATATACAAGGGCTGTCCAGAAAGTATTCCAGCCACATAGTATGAAAAATAGAGACATTTATGGCTGGAGTTTTTCCAGACAGCCCTAAAATATGCTTGTCCTTTTTTTCTTCTTGTGACCAGACAAATTCAATGAATATATTAATATATTATATAACTATATATATATATATCAAAGGTATCTTACTTGGATGCAAAGATATGTAACTTGAAAAATATAAGCTCAGTCTAAAGATAGATGTGTTCCATTTAAGATAGTTTTTACAGATTGGGTACATATTCATCTCTTGGTAAATTATGCCTTTATAATATTTTTTAATGTTAGGTGACATTACACTAATGTTCATACTGGTTATTAAAACATTAAAATCCTCCCATAGCTGTAAATAGCCTTTGCTCAAGGGTCCAAACTGTCTCTACCATCATACTGATCTTGACTACAGTTTTATATACACACACACAAAATTTTTGAGATATAATTGATGTATAACATTATATTAGTTTCAGGTGTTCAACATAATGATTTAATATTAGTATATATTGCAAAATAATTACCATAAGTCTGGTTAACATCTATTACCATATACAGTACATTTTGTTCTTTTTTTTTTTTTTTTAAAGATTTATTTTATTGTTTTTGGCAGAGACAGAGAGAGACAGAGAGAAGGGGGAGGGCCCAGAGCAGTCTCCATAGTTGTACGTCATCAGTTTTCGACATGGTTTTGTTCCACACAGGTTGGCGGGCTGTGCAGGGCAGGAAATGGCCTGGGGACCTCCTGCATGGGAGGCACACCCCCTTGAACCAGGGGCCGAACCAGGGGGTGAGAACAGAACTGGGGGCCTCCCACATGGGAAACACACCCCAGTTCAGCATATGGGTCCATGTGGGCCGGGGCCAGGATTCTAGTCCCCAGGGCTGCAAAGTAAGTGCTTAACCTGCTGTGCCATCCTGGCTTCTCTTTGTTATTTCTTATAAGAACATTTAATATTTGCTCATTAAGTAACTTTTAAATATACAGTATAGTATTAAGTATAATCACCGTGCTGTACATTACATCTCTATTATTTATTTTATAACTGGAAGTTTGTACCTTTTGACCCCCTTTTAACCATTTCAACAATCCTCCCCCCCAACTCCACAACACACACACACACTCCCTACCTCTGGCAACCATCTATCTAGTCTATGTATCTGAGTTCCATTGTTTTTCTGGATTCCATGTACAAGTGATATATAGTATTTTTTTTCTCTGTCTCACTTATTTTACTTGGCACAACATCCTTAAGGTTCAGCCATGTTGTACCAATTGGCAAGATTTCCTTATTTTTTATGACTGAATCATATTCGTCTGTGTGTGTGTGTGATTTTCTTTTTCATCCATTGATAGACACTTAGGTTATTTCCACTTCTTGGTTAATGTAGATAACTCTGCAATGAAGATGGGGGTTCATGTATCTTTTTGAATGAGTAATTTCATTTCATTTGGATAATTACCCAGAAGTAAAGTTGCTGGTAGTTATTTTTAATTTTTTGAGAGACCTCCATACTGTTTTGCTTAGTGTGTACAATTTATTTATTTATTTATTTTATATCTTTTTTATATTTATAGAGAGTAATTATTTTATTTTCAGTGCATATTTATTTCTATTTTACTCTTGACAGATAGAAAGAGAGACAGAGACAGAGACAGTTAGAGAACCGAACTGTGGGAACTCCCCAGTTCAGCATGTGGGTCCTGCCTGGGCCGGAGCCGGGATTCGATCCTCGGTCCTTGTGGCCTCAAAGCGAGCGCTCAACCCGCTGAGCCGTCCCGGCTTTTCCCTTAGTGTGTACAATTTATACTCCCACCAACAGTGTACAAGGGTTCCCTTTTCTCCATATCCTTGCAAAGAGTTTTAATTTCTTAATTTTTTTGTAACTAAATTTATTGGGTGACACATGTTAAAATTACATAGACTTTAAATGGACATTTTTTATAATATATCATATATATAGATAGATAGTATTTATTGCCTTTTTGATAATAACCATTCTAACATATATGATGTATTAATTGCATTTTTCTAATAATTGGTGATGTTGAGCACCTTTTCATGTGCCTATAGGGCATCTGTATGTCTTTGGAAAAAAGTCTATTCAGTATTTTTTAAATCATTTTTTTGTTCCTTATTGAGTTGTATGAGCTTTTTATATATTTTGGATATTTTCCACTTATGAGAGAAAGAATTTCCAAGCTTTTTGTTTTTGTTTTCCCATTTGGTAGATTGCTTATACATTTTGTTGATGGTTTCTTCTACTCTAAAGCAGTTTTTTGTGGTTGTTTTTAAATTACTTTTTACTTTACATGTCTTGCTTGTTTAGTTTTTCTTTTGTTGTTGCATTTGCTTTTAGTGTCAGATCCAAAAAAATTATCACTGAGCCATTCTCAAGGAGCTTTAAAATCTTTATTTTCTTGTGCGAGTTTTATGGTTTCAGGTGTTACATTCAAGTTTTTAATCTGACTATTGTAGCTAAAGAGTATTGTTTTCTCTTCTAAGATAAACATATAAACGTGCTATAGTATTTATTTAGATTTGACTTTACTGGAGCCCAGCTTAGTTTTGACATTTGCAGACCCAGGTTAGCTTTCATTTTGCTGCGAGTTATAAGGCAGACTGGTATTTAGTTTACCTGCAAGAGGCTGTTAGAAAGCCCTAGAGGAACCTAATAAAAATGCATCGCATTTCCAAGGCACCGGATCTTGCTGTGTTGCCATAGAAACAGTGGGAATTTCTGGTCATTGACCTTTAAGGGTATCTGAGGATATACTTTCATAAAGTTTATAAGAGAAGCTATCTCCGTACATTATTAACTTAGTTACAAAACGAACTTGGAAATCTCCTAGGCAATCCTACCTGACTTTAAAACTGTTATATTAGAAAAACTTACTAGAGGCTCAAATTCAGACTTTCTTTTTTTGAACTGAACTGGGGGCCTTACCTCATTCGCATTTGGGAAGCACACCCCAGTTCAGCATGTGGGTCCGACTGGGCCGGAGCTGGGATTCGATCCTCGGTCCTCGGAGCTTCAAAGCGAGCGCTTAACCTGCTGAGCCATTCCGGCTTTCCCAAATTCAGACTTTTAAAAGAGATTTTTTTAATGGCTTAAGTGCTTAGCAGAAAATAACCACTACTGGTGTGTATCTTCCTATGGTATTTTCTATGCACATTAGTACTAGATTGCTTTTTGAAGATTTATTTTTATTGTATTTGACAGAGAGAGTAGATTTCTTTTTGTACAAAGATTTAAAAAAATTTGTCCATGTTCTTCTAATTAGGAACACTCATTAATGTACATAAACGAAACAAGAGACCTACCTGTTCTCTCCTCGTTAGAACTACACAGGTCTCTAGCTTAACACTGGTAGTAGTTTCCTTCCAATTAGGCAAAAAGAAAAATTCTATGGTGACCATGCTTTCTTATAATCATTATATGCATTCCTCTTCCATTCCTTGCCAATTCCTAATCTTCATTAAATTACTCACCATTACATGTAATTTGAGTAGAACTTCTAGAATATTCTTTCTACTAGTAATTTTTTTTAATCCCTATCTTCCCACCCTCTTCCCTTTGTCAATCATCATGTTATTCTCTATATCGGTGGGTCTGTTTCTCTTTTTATCCGATAATTTTGTTTTTTTATTATAGATTCCACATATAAGTGAGACATATGTTTCTTTCTCTCTCACTTATTTTACTTAACATAGTACTCTCTAGGTCCATCCACATAGTTGGAAATAACCAGATTTCATTCTTTTTTGTATGGGTAACTTGTATATATGTCCCCCATCTTCCTTATCAACTTGTCTATCAATGGGCACTTCTGTATCTTGGCTATTACTAGCAATGCTTCAATGAAAATAGGGATGCATATATCTTTTTGAGTTAGTGTTTTTGTTTTCTGCAGATACCCAGAAGTAGAATTGCTGAATTGTATTACAGCTCTATTTTTAATTTTTTTGAGGTACTTCCAGACTGTTTTTTATAGTGGCTACACCAATTTACAATCCCATCAACAGAATATACACAAGGGTTCCCATTTCTCCACATTCTTACTAACACTTGTTTGTTGATTTATTGATGATAGTCATTCTGACAGATGTGAGGTGGTATCTCATTGTGGTTTTGATTTGCATTTCCCTGATAATTAGTGATATTGAGCATCTGTGCATATGTCTGTTGGCCATCTGTATATCTTCTTTGGAAAAATATCTATTCAGGTGCTCTGCCCATTTTTAATTGGATGACTGGGTTTTTGTTTTTTTTGGTGTTAAGTTATAAGAATTCTTTATATTTTGGATATTATCCTTTTATTGGGTGTATCATTTGCAAATATCTTCTCCCATTCAGGTTTTCTTTTTAATTTTTTAATAGTTTCCTTTGCTGTGCATAATTGTTGCTTTTTTTAGTTTGAGAGTCTCATTTATTTTATTTTTTTCTCTTGCTTAAGGATATATCCAAAAATACATTGATGAGTTTTGTCCAAGTTTATTGCCTATGTATCTCTTTTAGAAGGTTTATGGTTTCAAGTCTAAAATTTAAGTTTTTGACCCATTCTGTTTATTTTCATGTGGTATAAGTGGTCCAGTTTTGCCAATACCACTTTGTGAAGAGGCTGCCTTTACCCCATTGTATGTATGTGTGTGTGTATACATATCCTTGCCTTATTTGTTATAGATTATTGGCCATATAAGTGAGGATTTATTATGAGGCTCTGTATTCTATTCCATTGATATAATTACTTTAAAAAGTGATTAGGCCATTTTTTTCTCCTGAATAATTAAAATAATAAATAAAAAAAAAATTTTTCATTTAATTTATATAGGGTTTTCAATGTCAAGTTTCCTATCAGCACCCACGAGGAGTTAATGGACCTTTCCTGAACAGGAAGATCATTTCTAAAAACGTATTCTAAAATTCATTCATTTATTTAGTAGATTTTAAAGGAGTTTGTGAAATTCTTATAAATCTGGAGAACTGATATTTCTTAAGATGATTCTCTGGTATTTCCCAAAGATGTTTAAAGGTATTTTGTGGAGGTGAAGAGAGGAAGAATTTCTAACTATTAAAAAAAAAAAAGACATGCTGGGTAAAACATTAGGTTTCTTTCCTCAGAGCCTTTAATATGTCTTGTGAATATCTAAAGGGAATGTAGTAAAAATCATATTTTATAGTCATCATTTCATGGAACCTACTTTTTCAATATAGCATCATAAAGCACCAGCACACATCAGAACATACTTTGGGTAGTGTTGCTTTGGGAAATTCCCAAAGTAAAAGGTTAATGCTTCATCTTGTCTGTTTAACTTCTCTAAAATTTCTCCTCCTTCAAATGGCTGCCAACAACTTTATGTTTAAATTAATTGTGTCAGTTCTTATTTCATGCTGCTTATAAGCATGATACTATTAAAATGAGATGGGATAAAAAGATTTTTTTAATGAGATTTTAATTTTCACCATTTATATACAAACAGAAGTTAATAATACACATCACATGACAGTAAAATTTCATAGTTAATATGTATATGTGCATAGTTTCATGCTCACATAATTTTAAATATTGTATATATTAACAAATTTCACAATACATCATTCTTAGAATCATTAAAAGACACCTAGAAATCTTATACGATAGTAAGTGACACCTTTTCAATAAGAGCAACAAAAAAATAGTGAAGATTTAGAAATAAGTGACAGTCACTTAAGTGTTTTTAATTTGCTTTAATATTTTATATTTGAAGCCACAATATCCACACAGCACACGAGGACCCTGCTACCATCTATTCACTCTAGTGAGAGGGAAGCACCGAAAATGCTGAGTGGGGGCAGGTACAGATACTTCAATTACTGCTGATGGAAGACTTCAAAATACACTGGAAAAACTTTGGGGAAGTGTCATGACTGGGCACGTTGGAACTGAGCATTTGTACAGGATGGAACATCTGTCAGCAGATCTCGAGAAACTGGGAGCAGATATTTCTTAGGCTTCAGGTTCGTAGTCTTGATACCCTTCCTAATATTAGGAAAAACAGAAAGATAACACGCAGAATTAGTACAAGTGATCAGTAATGAGGATGTAGGGTGAATGAGCTAAGACATGGCTTACCACCTTTAATAAAGGTTGTACATGTAACAGACCTGGAACTATTTTGCTACACACAACATAATTTTATTGGAAGTTTTGTCTTCCTGTCAAATATAAAAGTGAAATATTAGTGGTCAGAGTTAGGATGTCTAAAACCTACTTCCACATGTGCCATTTAACAGTCATATAACCTAGTCATGTAGGACAAATTAGTTAGCCTATCTGGCTATCTGGCTCTGTTTCCTCAACAGCAAAATGTGAGAATTAAATGGAGTGGGCTATAATGCCTCTTCCAAGGTTAAGGTGCTGTAATTGTTAGAAAAGTAAGACATTTAAGACAAGTTACCTTTGTTCTCCTGTCACTCTCTCAATAAAAATTCCATTTTCGTCCATGGCTTCCATTATCACTTCTATTCCCCCCACCCCAACCTCACCATAAAATATATGGATAACATCCATAATAGAAATATTAATGGCCTTAACTAAAGTGGTCAGATTGGTCCTCCTAAAGAATGACTAATAATATCAGGATGCTGCTTAAAATCAGGCAAACATTTTCAATAACTCAAGTTGCTTTCTGAATAAAGTACAAATTTAAATGAAAAGGGTCTAGTGACCTACAATCCGTCGCTGCAGCTGTAATCTGTCACCATTCTCTCTGCTTCCAAAGCTTGAATCATATTTAATTACTCAGTGTTCCTCAAATATATCTTTATATATTCTCAGACATACATGATTTCACTTCTGATACTCCCTTTTGCTATAATGTCCTCTTCATTTTAGTCTATCATTATCTCCTCCCTTTCACCCCAATCAACACTGCCTCCTCTATAAAACTTTTCATAATCAGTATATACAGATAATTTTAAATGTTATACTTTTTAAACTTGTATACTTTGACTTTTGTGATACCTGAATAGCATAGAAGAGAGTCAATGTTTTTTAAAGGAATCATGACAAATAAATGAAGGAATGAATTTTTATTTGTTTATAGCAAACATACTGAAGTATATGCTTCTGTGTCTCAGAAATATCAATTACTAGTCTTTATATTTCCTGTAGTGTTCAGGGTTCAGCATTGTGTCATGCATGAAAAGATCCCAAAATATGGGTAAAATCTAATTAGGCAAAGAAAGAATTGAATCTCAATTTCTATAAATGGAATTATTAATATGCCTTTTAATGATGCATTGAAGTATAATACATAACCTAAATACCACATATTTTAACTCAATTTTTAGTGAAGCAATAATACATTCTGGTTTTAAGGACATCTGGTTTTGGTATCATGGTAGTATTGTCCTTATAGAATCAGTTTGGATGTGCTTTTTCTTCTATTTTTTGGAAGATGGTTTAATTAATATTAATTGTAATTAATTGGTATACTGAAATTATTCTTTAAATGTTTGGCAGGATTCACTAGTGAGGCCATCTGGTCCTGGGATTTTTTTTTGTGGGTAGGTTTTTAATAATTCAGTCTCTTTACTTTGTTAAATGTCTTTTCAGATCTCCTGTTTTCTCTTGAGTCAGTTTCATTCATTTAAAAGTATTTTCTAATTTCCCTTGTGATACACTTTCTATTAACAATTTATTTTCACATAAACATATTAATGAAATTATAACATTTAAAATGCTATGCTAAAATTATCAGTTGTTGCAAAATCATCTTTCTACTGTATAAGTTTTGTGATTAACTTTTACTATGCAAACATCCCACTGGAAATGTATGGCAAATAATTACTTTCATTTGGCATTCAGTTGATTCTCTAACTTTCCATTTTACAATTTATTTAGGATGTTAGATTTCTAATAAATAATTCCTTAATGTATGTTGGCAAGTTTTTTTTTGTAAAGGGCCAGTTAGTAGATATTTTAGGGTATGGGTCACATATGTTCTTCTCGCTGTTGCTGCCTTTTTAAAAACTTTTTATTAAATCTTTCACAAATGCAAAGACCACTTTTAATTTGCAAGTTGTTCACGTAAAACATCCCTGGATTATGCCAACTTGTTCATCAGAGCAAGTCATTCTCATTAAGGAGAAACAAAAGAAGTCTGACAGTACCAAACCACTGATTAGAAAGACCCAACTTGAATTCCTAAATGTTATTTTTGAAGTTCTATAAACTTTTACCTCAGAAGGCATTTCATAAGTCTCATTGTCAGGATCCATGGGCATATCTTCCAGAATTCCTTCCTGTGGAGCTCCTTCTTCACTCTAGTATTTAAATGCAAATACAAAAAAGAATACTTGAGGTATCATTTTTCACTTCTTAAAGTCAAAAACATTAAAAAATATCTCACATACAGTACTGGAAAAGATGTTGTAAAAAATGGCATTTCCTAGGGAAGCTGGGATGACTCAGTGGGTTAAGTGCTCTCTTTGTGGCCCAGTTCCTGCCCTGCGCAGCCCCGCACCCACCTTTGGAGTGAAACTATATGGAAAAGTAATGCTGTCAACTATGGAGACTGCTCTAGGCCCTCCCCCTTCTCCCTGTCTCTCTGTCAAAAAACAATAAAAATAAACCTTAAAAAAAAAAAAAAAAAGGCCTTTCCTAATATTAATGCTAGCATTCTAAACTATACAATGACTTTCAAAAAGCATTGTGGCTTCATGTATTTTTTATCCTAAACATGCACAATTTTTTTGCCCAAGTATTTTGCTATCCAGGAAATAGTCCAAAGATGTTTTTCACAGGATCAGTGACAACAGTAAAAAATTATGAACCTCAATATTCAATAGTTGAAGAAGAGTTAATAAAATTATCATTCACTACTCAATATGAAGATATGTATTAATATAATGTGAGAATTATATATCCAAATGAGATTGATTTTATGATAGAATATTTATCAGTATATAAAGTATTGTATATATTGTATGTTATTTTTACTTTTTAAACAAGTATTTAAGTTATAACCATTTATAACATAAAAGCAAGCATATTTTTAAATGATGGCAAAAAATGTTTTCTGAAATTTCAAGATTTAAATTTCATCTATATCTATCAATCATCTATGGAAGTAAATCAAATACATGACCAGACAATTTTCCAGGTATCTCTGTTAGAAACAGGATACCACAAAACTCACCCAGAAAGTATCATGGTTTATTACTCTTCGCTAAATACCTTTCTTTGCTTTGTATTTCTTTCAGCAAAGTAATTATTAAAAAATAAAGTTCATTGAAAATTGAAAGAGCAGAGAAGCACTGTGAACCTAAATGGACTTACTTGAAGAGATCAGTTAGCCTTACAGCCAATATAACTTATGTTTAAAAATATGCCTGATGCAAATAATATCTCCTGGTGTATTCTTCATGGAAGTTACTCACAAGAAGAATAGGAAATGGTTGAGTGTGATAAAAGGTCAAACCAAAGTTCATGCTTAAACATTTTCTGGGCAGAAAAGTTTAGTGACATATACAACACCTCATCATATTCTTTTTAGTGCTTCTATTTAAATATTAGAGTGAAGAAAGAGCTCCACAGGAAGGAATTCTGGAAGATATGCCTGTGGATCCTGACAATGAGACTTAAGAAATTCCTTCTGAGGTAAAAGCTTAGATGAGTATGGCAGAAATGACTTGTTTATTGTTTCACTATCAGAAATGAGGTATTACTATAAAACTGAGATGGGTGCATGTTACTGCACTATGTGTATCTCACTGTGTTTGTGTATATGCTTCAAAGTTCAGCCAAATAACATGGGGTGTCACTTGTGAATTCACTGGCCAGATTGATCATGTATTGAGATCAAGTAAAATCCTTCCATATTAATTTTAAATATTGATTCAGTCAGGTTATAAGACATAATAACTGCTTATTTTCAAAAGCATGTGCATTTCTGGGCATGCATTTACCTAATCCTTTTATAATTATACTTTGAATGTCTATAGTTTATAAAGAAAAATATTTACCACTTATTTTATACTAAATACAGGTCATAAAATTGCACTAATTTATGTAACCACTACAGTTTCTGTTCTTGAGAAGCTATCTTAAACATTTAAAATAATTGTAGAACTGGCTTGAATTGTGGGGCCAGAGTTTGAGAAACCATATAGGAAATGCTAATATAATATTAAAAGAGAGATCAAGTAAGTAATGAGAAAAAGTAAGCTGTAAGAATAAAGATACATAGATAAATGGAAGAGGGATAAAATAAGGATGAACAAGCCAAGAAAAATTCTAAGATGTTCAGTAATTATCAACATGTCACAAGAATAGGGTGACACTTTTAGAAACCTTTATTTAGTAAACAAATAAAATACAAGTTGCTTCCATAAGTCTGACTCTAGAAAGTGAGATTATTGATTTCATTAAAAATACATTAATATTTTATTAATAAGTTAAATTAATACTACAAAGATTTTAAATAACTGTATTATGTTACATGAAGTAGAGACAGTTCACAGGCAGACTACCTTTATTCTTCGAGGAACTTGGTCTTAGAGGGGTTTAGTGATTTATTCAGAAT
>PVKE010039612.1:0-14937 GCA_004027555.1 Craseonycteris thonglongyai
GTCCCTGGGGCTGCAAAGCGAGCACTCAACACACTGACCATCCCGGCTTCCCCTAGCCACATTTCAAGTGCTCAGAAAACACTTGTGTCTACTGTGTTGAGCCGTGCTGATATTGAAGATCCAGAACGTTCTCATCATCAGGGGAAGTTCTGTGGAACAGTGCTGGGGGACGTTGCCTGGACACAGATATAAATAGCACACAGAACCTGCCCTCTAGGCGTTCGTTGTCTATTGAGAAAAATGGCATGCAAATTCATAGCTTTGGTCCAAAAGGATAATGTGGGCAGATAGAAGAGATTCTGAACTCAGTTTGGTGGGAGAGAAAAGGGATACAGGATGAGGAAAGTGGAAATAGGAAGTCTCACAGAGCAACAGCTACCTGCTCTGAGTCCTGAAGGAAGAGTGAGGTATTAGCCAGCAGGAAAACAGGGGACCTTAGATAGGGGAGTTCCAGAGAGAGGGAACCAAGATTTCAAAGGCTCACAGTGCGGAGGGAGCAGGGACAGGCAGGGAATGGGCAAGTCATTTAAAAACAGGGTTCCATGGAAAAGCAAAGAGAGGTGAGGCTGGGGGAGGCCTGGCATGCCAAGATGACAACCGTCAGCATCCAGGGCGTGACAGGATACAGGGACAGCCACCAACAGCAGCTCTGTGCTTTATGCCAAAGAAGACAATGTAAGAAAGTGTCTAGTGATTAGTTTTGTGCTAGATTCCACATCAAAATAAAGGCAGGCTCTGCTCAGGTTAGCTGGGCTACTTACTAATCTAACATTCCCAGTAGCTCTACAAATGAACCCTAAGATCTCAGAAGTGTGTGTGTGCGTGTGCGTGCATTTGCTTGTGTGTGTGAGAGAGACAGAGACAGACAGAGATAGTGAGACAGAGACAGAGAGAAGACCGAGCAGTATTAATATCAGATATTTCTCTGAATGTATTATAGGTTAATTGGAGTTTGACCTGAACCTTCTTTCTTAAACCCCATTGCCATTTTCCAAAAGGATGCTTCTTATTTGTTGCAAATAAAGTTAGAATAAATGAGATTTGGGCATCAATTGAAGAGCCCTCCTTCAGGTCTTTGACATAACTGCTGTCTTCTCAGCATTCACATCTTAGGCATGTGATCTTCCTATCTACAGATTCCCCCACCTTCAGCCACTTTGTATTACCTCTTTCCATTTTACTTTTTTTAGTGCGCATTTCGCTATATTATTTATGTACATATTTGTTTATCTCTCCACTAGGATTTAAGATCCTTGTCAGCAGAAATCCTTCCATTTGTTCACAGTTCTAACCCCATTTCTGGAGTGTGCCTGGTGCATAATAGGCCACAATAAATATATATGAAATAAATGAATGAATTCAGCATCTACTGCAATAATTAAAGAAGTCAGCCAAGGTAACAATAACAACAATAATTTCAATACTAGTAGTAATGGTGGAAGTTTCACAAGGCCTCATTATATGCCAGGACCTAGACTAAATGATTTAAACACAGGATCTTGGGGTTTTCTTACAGCAATCCTCTGAGACAGATCTCTTATAAACCCCATATTACAGTCGTGAACATTAAGATTAGAGATTAAAAGAAGAGACAAAACAAAACAAAACAAAACCCACCCAGATCATAAAGCTAGTAAGTAGGGAACTAGGAATTGAAGGCAGGTGTCACAGAGTTTATCACCTGAGCTCTTAACCCCTCACATTTAGGACTTACCTTTCCTGACTGCCTCTCAGATTACAAAGTCAGCAAAATGGAGACAGACAAGAACTTGTGGAGTCACATGGTCCGTGAGTCTAATTCACAACGCTGTGTCCTCTTTGCTGACTCCTCCTCAGATACGGAGGCATTGCATCTTGAAAGATTTGTCAACCTTCGTGTTCTCATTTGGCTCAAGAACATGCTCAGAACAGTGCCGGGCACATGGCTCAATCAATATTTGCTGATTGAATGAACACTCATTCACTAATTTCGATACATCTTTTGAACACAAGGTTGCATGATATCATGATCTAGGGAGACATTTCTGACTGAAATTTGTTGGGATAGTCAAGTAAAATGACCACGGGCTATTATTCATGGAAAAGTACAAATGACTACTTTCTGTTTTAGAGAGATTGCAACACGTGAATGGATAACAGCAATCCTGCTGTAGGAAATGAGGTTATGCAAATAACCTCAAAGGCCTTCAAAGGCCACATGAGATGCCATATTCATTTGTGGGGATTTATTAGCAATTCTTACCTATTTTCTTTCATATGCCCTATTTTACATTTCTGTTGCATTTAAGCTGAATACTCTATCCAGACAATCTCCAGTACAAACATTGCCAAATTAAGGCTAGTGAAGAAGTAGTGATTTTTTTCTTCTTCTCAGTAAGCTTAAGTGTCTGAGCAAATTGCAGCCCAGCCAGCCGACAGCAGCGAGCCATTCCAATTGTAAATACATACATGCACGGCCTTTGGACAGCCAGGGTGCATCGGAGACATCTCAGGCAAGCCATTACAGCCTTCAAAACATTAAACCAGAAGGCAAGATTGGATGGCAATTGTAATGTCCCCAGCACCTAGAACATTGGCAGCTAAGCAATCACTGAATTGATATATGGTGGGTGCTAAAATAAATATTTGCCAAATAAATCAGCGAAGAAATGGGTTTGGTTTCCTAGAAATGGCTTCCATGGTGGCCTATTTACCTGACGTTAATGATATGTGATTCCCATAGAGAGTCTTGAGGGCTCAACTTCTTTAACCAAGGCAATAATAGCTTGAGGGTGAGTTCTAGGGAGCACCCTAAAAGAGGAGTGGTTTTTAATGAACCCTTGTTCTTGCTTGGCTGGCATTTATTTATTCCTCATCTTCAGGCAACACCTTTTTCACTCTCTCTTGAGGGAGTCTCTCTCTCCCATGCTCAGTTAATTTTGGTCTAGAAGGAGATCATTTCTTGTCTAGCTCTAGGGGAAAGCCTATAAGCCAGGCTGGGCCAAACCGAGTGTAATATCCTATAGCCAAGTCACGTGAGTCCAGTTAGGTCAATCAGAGCCAATCTCAATCCTGGAATTTTGCTGAAATTAGTGGGAAGGAGGTAAACTTTTCTCCCTAGAGTCTCTGAGAAGGTAGAGTGAAGATGGAGCATCTGGCATAATCATAGGGGCAAAAGGAAAGGCTTTGTCTAAGAATTAAGCCAGTAGAGAATAAAACAAAGCCAAAGGATGGGGAAAAGAAAACTAAGGCCCTGGATCCAACCATTCCTGAATGCATAGTACCTCTGGAGTTTTAATTAATAAGCCAATAAATGGTCTTTTTTCCATAGGTGTGTTTGATTTAATGTTCTGATATTATTTATAAATAACCACCCTTCTGAAAAGTGAGAATATTTCATATACTACCTCAAATGTTTGATATTGAAAAAGTAATATCTCAATCTTGTACTGTCTCAATGGGTACATACATCAATATAGAGAAAACTCTTAGAAACATAGAATAGCCATTAAATCCACTTCCTTTACCAATATAATAATTTCTGCATTTCATTGTGGATTAAGAGCTATAAATTATTTACCTTCTTTCAAAAAAATAACCATTTACCTTCTGATCCAGTTCTTCTAACTCTGGGACTCTGACCTGAGAAAATAATCTTGAATAATAAAAGAGTTTTATGCGCATATATCTTTTTCACAGCATTATTTATAATTACGTAAGAAGGGGGACCACCCCCCCCCAAAAAAAAACTAGAATTATCTCCAGAAGGCGAGCCCCTTGTAGTTCAGGCTTCCCCCACTAGGTGAATGTTCTGGAAACCCATCTGCATCAGTATATCATGTGGTGTTGTGAGAGGCTACGTTCGCAGGAAATGTCCTGAGTTGTGGCAAACAGATGACTGGTTCTTCCAAAATGACAATGCACCTGCCTATCCTGTGCTGAGTGTTTAGCAGTTTTTGACCCAAAGTGACATGATCCTCATGCCCACCCTTCTTATTCACCTGATCTCACCCTGAGCAACTTGTTTTTTGTTTGTTTCCCTGGATAAAAAAAATTCTCAAAGGGAAATGTTTTACCGATGTTGAAGAGGTAAAACAAAAATGGTAGAAGTATTAAAAGGCATCAAAATCAACGAGTTCAAAAATTGTGTTGAGCAGGGAAACAAGCATCTTGATAGGTGCATTGCATTAAACAGAGAGTACTTTGAAGGTGACTGAAGTTTAAACACATAAGAAGAAATACATAATTTTTAATACATTTTGTTCTTTTTGGTGCGGAGAGTCATCTTGTAAAATCAGAAACAAACTATTTCTTCAATATATGGAAATGGTCAGATAAAAGTTTACAGCAAAATGTTATATAGTTATTAAAATTACATTTACTATTATAAATGTTCTCAATGGCATGTTTATAGCATCATGTTAACTGGAAAAGAACAAGAACATTTATATGTATTGTGTAATCACACTGTGTTAAATTTAAAAATCCATAAATAGGAAAAAAATGGAAAGAAGTATGGAAATATTTCCAAATGCTAATACTGATTATTTTTAACTGGTGAGACTGTGGTGACTTTCTTCTCTTTTTTTCTAATTATTTGTAAATAAAAATCTAAATTTTCTATAATTAACTGACATTATTCTATAAAGGATGTTATTAAACTTTTAAAATAATTTTCCCTTCTGGTTCCCTGATAGTCCAGGCTTGACTTGGCTATTTCAGGCCTTCCTCCTTCAGGCCATGAACACTAATGAGTTTAAAAGATCAGGGATCCAGCCACAAACCCCTCCCATAACTGAACTCTGGGCACGTGTCAGTCACCCATCCTATGAGCTTAAAAAAGAATATATGAATCTACTACCTCCACAGGAGCTTAGTAACAATAGCTATTGTTGAGATTATCACTTCATTATGAACCTCATTAGTGAGAAAAATTCAAGGCAAACCCTTAAATGAATAGTCAGTCCTCAAAATGATATTTTTGGGGTACTTCTGTTTTCCAGGGGGCATAAATGGAGGTCTTCTAGGGCAGAATATTGAGATTTCCATTCCCAGAGTTCTCATTCTTCTTGAATAAACCAGTAGGCTAGGCACTGAAGGGAGCCCGGAGTTTGATCTTGCCCTTGTCCAAAAGAACCAGAAAGTTAAACAGATTGGGCCAGAGCAAGAGAAGCTAGGGACATACTGATGCACTCATCGGGCATGGCAATGTCTATTATTAGCTGATCCAAGCACAGAGGATGGTTCCAGACCCGTGGACTACATTGGGGCCCTGGGAAAGCATAGCGCTCCCAAATGCCAAACTTCCTGTCACTCTGTGCCCATTGGAAAGTCATTTTGGCCACCATTTTGTGTCTTGATCAAGAAACACAAAGCAAATTCTGGGCCCATTGCTAGAACAGTATACTGAATAGATTATAAATATGACTGTTCTTATGGGATTACCTCAATGAGACGTATCAGCAGAAAAAAAAAATTTTTTTTTTTAATGAGTATTTGACCCAGAGGAGAGCGAATCCTGGGGAGAATTCGCTTTCTCACACTTCTGCACTTTCCAGGGACACATGGAGAAGCAGCAGGTTCTCAGCAGAACTATGAACTTAGCAGGGCCTCTTTCTTGGTCTCCTCTCTTCTATCAAAGCTGCTATTAAGAATGACAGTGGCAGTAGTCATGTCACTTAGAAATGACTGGACTACTCAGTTATGTCTATACATTTAGCATTTGAAGTGTCTGGCAAAGGCAGCTGATTTCAGAACAGAAAATGATCATTAAGCACTTACGACGAAGCAGCCTGTGTGAAGAACTTTACACATATCTAATCATCATAACAACCCTGTGAAATAAGTATTATTAGCCCCTGGGATCCTCCCCTGCATGTTACAGGTGAAGAAATCAAGGCCTAGAGACTTTAAACAAGTCACCTTGGGTCACCCAGTTAGAAACAACTGAGCCAATTAAAACTTGGGGCAATCTGATTCCAAAGTCTCAGCCCCTAACTTCTTTGCTCTCTGGAGACGACAACCTAAGCGTACCCTGTGGCCCAAGCCCCTAGCAATATAGGTCAAAATGAAACCACAAGTCATTCTACCATGACCATGTGTATCACATCATCACATGGTGTACTTTAAATATATACAATTATGTTTATCAATGAGCCTTAAATAAAAGTTAAGAAAAAAAAAAAGCTAAGCCACAAGTTAAAAGGCAAACACAGCCCTCCACAGCACCCTCTAGCCCACCCAACATTCAAAACTTCTCTTTGCAGTCCAGTTTCTCCATGAGCAGTAAAAGGCATCAGACTGGCAAAGTAGTCTCGGACCCCCGCTGCCAGATATAGCAGGAGAAACATGTGGGAACAGAGAGGCTTCTGGGTGAGCCTGAGGTGAGGCCTCATACCATAGGTACCCACTCAGGTCACTTTCACAGAGAGCTAGGGGAGGACCAGGTGACATGCTGTGTGTTCCTCCAGCAAAGGGACCAACAGGGACTCAGCAGGACTGGGTGGGACATGGTCCACCCTCATGCCTGGGGTCAGCACTTCTGCCAACTGTGCCTTCCAGGAGGCCCTTCGCAGACTTCAGTGCCCAATGTCTCTGCATGGTCTCAGGGCAGGGTCCATCCATCCTCCGTCAATGTGAACGGAGAACCCAGACCTTCCTGACAGGCTCCTCTCGTCCCTTATTTAGGATCCCTGTTCCCTAAAATAGGAGGAAGACAGAGGAGAGCTAGGATCCCAGTCTGAGAGTAAAGCCTCCTATGCGTGTTAAACACTGTTCATTCCTTCCAGAGACCATTTTCTTCCCTGGGGTGGAGTTGGGTCAGGAAAATTGTGGGTAATAAGGGAGGATGGAAGGGACTGTCATTGGCCATGTCACAATTGCCATTCCTCATAAATATTCTGAAGGTACATGTGGCAAAAGAAGGTTTGGAATTCCAGGGTGCAGGAAAGCAAAGAAATACCTCTGAAGCACAGAGCAACCTCCCCCACTGAAGCTTCTGGGAAAGGATAATAAGGTAAACATTCAGCCATGAGAGGAAAAAACTTAGCCTTTATGCCACCCTCCCCACCATTAAAGACATTGGCAGCCCTATTTAAAATACAAGTCTGATTTGTGTTTAATGATCTTGAAAGGAAAGTAATTGCTTGTGTATTACCATTCACATGTTCGGAGAAGCGCAGATAATATTTACAATTGGATTGTCCTTTCTGAGGGTGCAGGCAGGCAGGGCTCCCCAGGCTATTTGAAGCTGAGGCTGGGAAGAAGTGACCTGGACAATTGGCTTGAGGGTCTTGAAGCTCAGCATGTGTTTTCCTTTCTTCTTTTCATTGTCAAGAAGCTCTCGGGTAATAGCCCTACCCGTTTCCTTCCAGGAAAAGGATGTGGCAAGGAGCAATTTGGAGTCCAAGTAATTGTCCCTGGGAGGACAGCAGAAGGTATTTGTGTGGAGCCAGTGGTACAGGAATTTGAGGAGGGCAGACTCTAAGATTCCTGAGAGAAGACTAGGACCAAATCAAAAAGCAAGGATGGGGAAAGCTGGGATGGTTCAGTGAGTTAAGCACTTGCATTGTAGCCCTGGGGACCGAGGATAGAATCCTGGCCCGGGCCCTTGTGGATCCATACGCTGAACTGGGGTGTGCTTCACATGCAAGGTGCCCCTAATTCAGTTCTTGCCCCCTGGTTAGGCCCAAGGCTCGAGGGGGTGTGCCTCCCATGTGGGAGGCCCCCACCCAGGTTCCCACCCTGCGCAGCCCCTGCCCACCTGTGTGGAATGAAACCATGTCAAAAACGGATGACGTGCAACTATGGAAACTGCTCTGGGCCCTCCCCCTTCTCTCTATCTCTCTGTCTCTGTCTCTCCATCTCTGTCAAAAGAAATAAAATAAATCTTAAAAAAAACACAAAAATGGCAACGATGAAGATCAAATGAAGTCGTAGCCCAAACAGATGAATTGAAATACAAGCCAAATCATGTAGCGATGTCAGTTTTCCTGTCTTCAAGCAGCTTTGAGACTGGAGCATCAATCTATGAATCCCAACTTTGCAGTTACAGGAAATACACAACTGAATGCATGGAGACCAGGTAATAGCACACAGTGTTGAGCACCCAAACTGTGGAGACAAACAGTTTCCAGTTCAAATCCCTGCTTGGCAAGCTAGGAGCTGTGTGGGCTAAGGATAATGCAATTCACCTCTTAGAGTCTCAGTGCTCTCATCTGAAAAATGAAAATGATAGTTGGACCCACCTCACGGGGTAATCATAGGAATCCAAAGAGATTCTGGAAGCAAAGAACTGTGCACAGCACCTGGTAAAGAGGAAGTGCTCAACTAATGTCTTTGATGATTATTAATATTAGAAAGGTGTACTCAGCTTTACGTTATCCCTATTTTGATACTTGTGGATTTTGCATGTTCAACATTAGTAGCATTTGGGTCTTCTGGCTGCCTGCTCAGTTCTTGGTACTCTCATGTTCAGGAAGGTGTAGGAACCATAACAACTCTGTCCATTTTATTGATGAAGAAACTGTTGGAAACATTGCCAAGGCCACAATCCCTGCGGCAGACCTCAGACTGGAATGACTTTGGTCTGGCTCAGCATTCTCTCTCCCAGGCCATGTAGTCTTCTCTCACCACCTGCCATTTATGGGCAAATCTGTCCTGTGCATCTTCCTTTTAAGCTAAAAGTCTGGGCGGAGGTAGGAGTAGGGACAGACAATGAACCAGCATAGTGAGAAAAGGAAGACCATTTTCCTCTGAATCTGTAAGACAAGAAAACATGGCAAAGGAAAATCATCTCATCTAACCTTCAGGTCATGAGGTGCTGGCCCCAAACAAGAGGCTGAAAGTGGCAGGTGGCATTATTGTTAACATTCTGAAAATGCCATGCTTCAGCATTTCCTCCTGCCACACCTGTGCAGGTGAGGTGGTGGCCAGAATAGCTAAAGGTTGTGTCTAGACAAGGAAGTCTAAGAGTGTTTCCGATCACACTATGCCATTGGGGAGGTGGGGAGCAAGGTGAAGCCCAAGAGTGGCATGGAGACACACAGAACCTCAAAAAGTTCCCTAAGACTACTACAGACCCCGTGTGACATAAGAGTGGCTGACAAAGAACCAAACCCAGAAAGCCCTGGACGTCAAATGGGAAACTTGCAGAAGCCCCTGCCCACCTGTGTGGAATGAAACCATGTCAGGGACCAACATTCAAAGTCCAGGGGAAACAAAACCTCACAACAGAGGGACCACATAACAATAACCTAAAACCTGAAGAGCCTGTTGCTCATCACCACCCACCCTCATCCCCAGAATAAAAAACCGATTCCTGCTTTGAAGAGAAAGTCCACGAATTGACTGAGATTCTGATTCTGCTAGTTAGCAAGGTGAGAGCTCAAAGTACAGAAGAATTGTTTTACATTCACTTATAAAAGAATAATGTTTCACACACATCTCAAGCTTGTGCCCAACGAGGTTGCACTGTATCTTTTTTAAAGGCAATATCCTCTGATCCACCCTGACATTCTGTTACAGTGACAAGGGTTCTGAGAGGCGGAGACTCAGAGAAAAATAAGGAGGAAAAGAAACATTTTATCGTTTGTTAAGCTATGAGAACTGGTAGTATATGTTTAATATGTTTTTAAAAGCACTGGCTATAAAATCTGATATCACCAAGATCATGTGTGGTATCATTTGTTTCTGAGTCCAAATAATAATGGTTGGTTAACCTGAGTGATTTATCTGTACCAAGTGCTATTTGAGCATAGACCATGTCACCGTCACCATATCTCCTCCGCAGATAGAAGCTCTGGCAGAGCTTATCTGAGAGTCCACACCCAGCACTGAGTGGACATCCAGCAGGAGCCCAGTGTGGTTACAGGGCCCAGGATCCTGGCCACCCCGCTTGAGGGCTCCCGATGCCTTCACACGGCAGCAGGGTCTCGTCAGTGGTCCAGTTCTCATAAGCTCCCTCCAGGCCTCCACTACGGATGGGTAGATCAGAGAAAACCTGCTCCCACTCTGGGACTTTCCAAAGGAAAACCTGCCTTCAGAAAACTGCACTGGACAAACTCCAGAAGGGACCTGCATTGCTTTAACTAAAACAATGTTTGCCTCCTGAAGACAAGGGCCAGGGACTCTTGCAAAACAGAAGGGGTTAACTCATCCGTAAGAGGCTGGCTGGGGTCAGCCCTGACCTCCAGAGTGAGAGTGAAAAAGCAAACCACACTTGGTTGTCAAGGCACTACGCATGTCAGTCCCTCTCTAGTAAGCCACGTGTGAGAAAGTGGGTTGAAGTTCATTTGTTTTAGATCAGATACGAGAAAGAAATATACAGAACACACCTTTTTGGGATTGAAGGTGTGTCTTTGCTCTATAATTTGACATTCAGCATCAGTTATTCAGTGTGAGTAGATGAAGTCAATGAATGGCCACAGTTTTCATGGCTAATCAATGGATATTAGACACATAAAATCTGGTGGTGGGCTCACCCTGGGGGTGCTGGGGTTACTTGGCTTGAGGCCCACGCATGAATTTGGTACTGCGTGTCCTGTTGCCACCAAGCAGAAACTTCTCACCTGCTGCCAGGCACAGGGTAAGGAACCGGACGAACTTCTGGGTTATTGTTGGACAGAAAGTGGTTTGGCTCGGGGGCAAAACAAATTTGGCCCCTTAAAGTCGCTCAGGGTTGAGGCAAGTCCTGAAAAAGACAGACAAGACCATAATAAGTCCTTTATGAATATTTCTGTTTTCAAATGACATTGAGCCCGCTCTTCGCGGGCGCTGACCTCAGAAGTGCCATCTCAGACGCAGCCTGAGGTTGCGCTATAAATGGATGTTGTACAGCTGTGAGGGGAGCTATTTTGGGATCCCAGGGGGTCTCATTTGCACTTCAGATTAGGAGGTTTGCAAGGAAAGGACGAGCCTTCTGTGGGTGGTGGGGAAAGACCAGGACAGACCAGACCAGACATAGCCCTGCTTCCTTCCCACCCCCGGCCTGCCAGGCCTCATCCCCTCTCTCTGCAAAGACTTCCTGGGTGTGGAGAACCAGAGCTCTGCGGGAAGGGAGGAGAAACAAAAGGAAGGAGAGGGAGCTGGCCTTCTCCCAGCCTGGAGTGTTTGGGGAGATTGATTCCTCTGCTGTGTTCTCCATAAGAAGGTGTGACCTTTGCAGGTTGTGAGGAGGTGCCAAGGCCTCAGGCCCTAGTTCCCATTTGCATCCACCTCAGTGGCTTTCAAACAGGAAGTAGTCCAGTTGCAGAGGAGGGAAAACAGAGCATTAGATTCATCTTCACAGCCCAGCTCTGGCCCACAAACAGGCCAGTTTCTTCTCCCTACAGGCCTGTGTACACGAGGCTGAAGTTGGCGTGGCCTCAGGGCACTCTGAGCACGACAGCTCTGAAGAGTGACTCTTCTGTCCTTCCCCTTCTACTTGGCTTGAAATCCCCTCATTGGTCACGTTAAGTAAGAAGAAATGACAGATTAATGGTGTCTTCTTCCTTTAGCCAACGCTTCATGGAACGCTTAGGGGGCTGCCATATTGAAAACAGAGCACGGATCTGATGGTACAGCTTATGTTGCTTAAGCGCATGCGCTTCAGAGCACACAGACCTTTGTTGAAATGCTTCATTGTTACATCCTAGTTGTGTGGCTTTTATCAAGCCTTATCGGGGTTGTTGTGAAAATTAAATGTGGCAAAATACTTAGCACCATGCATGGCACGCGGTCAGTGCTCCAAAAATATGATATGTTACATTTTTTGTAATGGATGCATCATATCCATTCTTACTAATGGATGGAGAGAGAGAGGTGATGGTGAGAACTCTTGAGGTTTGGAGCTGCATGAAGACCTGAGTTCTGACTTGTCACTGTTGGAGGACCCTCATGAGCCAAGAAAAAGAGAGTGACAAGGTGAGAAGAAAGGAGGAAAGAAGTAGTTAAACTTCCTCTGCCTTCTAATTAGACCTCAGACTGGTCCTGGCTGGTTGAGCTCTGAATGGCTCCTGGTATTGACAGCCCAGAATACCAGGTGTTTCAGAAAGTTAGATACCTATGCCTGTGTTCCGGTTACAACTTGTGAACAAACCTCTCAGCTCTACAAGAGAATTATATCAAGAACATTACAAGAGACTATAGGAATAGAGTCCATATTTTCCCCTTACGTGAGGAAGTAAGAGCTCAGAGGTAAAAGGACTTACCGAAGAACACACCACATAAAGAGCCTACACAGAGAATCAGATCTTTCCACACCAGCCCAGTATCGTATGAAGTGCTGCAAACCCACATGATATTGTTAGGCTCAAATTTTAGAAACTATTTTGAGTTGTACCAGGTGGCTTTTTGTTGTTGTTGTTTTATATTATCAATTTGAATGTTGTAAAATGAAGCATTTGACATTGCGTGGAAGTTCTATAGATTGTAAATATCACACATCACTGTCTGGATGTCATTGTTTCCCCAAAAAGAAATCTTGTTGTGAATGGGAGGGGACACGCGCTCACCTCCAGTAAAAGGACCCACACATCTCTTTAGGAAGGAGCAGGACTAGGAGCTTCCTCAGCACCCCAAACAGATCCAATAAAAAACTCTGACCTCACCAGTCACTTGCAAAAGCTCAGGGTAAGCAAATGAGCCAAGAAAGGGTTCCCTGTTGTTGAAGTTTTGGTATAAAGGGCCCTGACACCATGCAAGTATCGAGAGCCAGACGGCTGCAGGAGCTCTAACAGTGAAAACGTCCCCCAATTCTAGTTGCTTCTGAGCACTATGAACTATGGGTCTCTCTAAGAATGTCTTGATTCTCAAAGGAACCCAACTCATCCTCAAGGCCTTGGACTTTCCAAAGGTCATGTGAGAAAGCTGTCTGCATCCCCTCTATAAAGACAGATATTGGAACCACTATCTGCCGTGTTATTCGATGTCCATTACAGAGAGTGTGACCTTATAGCATGCAAACCAGGACACTTTGAGCATGAAAGGGGCACTATTAACAAGTTCCCTGAGACAACACGTACTTGTATTAACTGGGACTATACTAGATGTGTGGTTACCCCACTTATAAAGATCAACATATTTTCCTCTTGAAATAAAAAGCTTGGACTAAATGCCTTTGGATCAGTGCTTCTTTTACATCAGGCAACGGGGGTAGGGAGCATAGGCTATGTTCTCTTTTGAGATTTTGTTTGTTTGTTTGTTTGTTTGTTTGTTTGTTTTTGTGTGGGCTGCTAGGAAGTTCAGTTATGTTTTATATTAATTGCAATAACCACTGCTGCCCTCCGATTCCCAATACAATTACCTTCTCATAGTTTCCCCCAATCCCATTCCTTACCTTCAACACGCAATGCTCCTGGATCATGCTCCTCACAACTCACATCAGAATAGGAATTTGTTCTTTATTTGAGCAAATTACCTCAAAATTATCAGTAAGAAGGTCAGTAAGCACACATCTTGACTTTTCTAACATAGCCTGATATCACATATTCAACTTTATTTTCCTCATATATTATGTGAAATTCTAATAAATCCTACCATATTTCTTCCAAAATAAATTATTTCATTAAGCAAGAACTTATTGACCTCCTACTAGGCATTGAAAGGGTGATAGGGATATAATCAATCAATAAGATTGACAAAAATTCCTCCCTTTGTGAATAGGGGCAAATGGATAATGAATGATAAACTCAACAAGGAAGCAAACTACCGGTATATAATAAATTAGAGGGTGATAAGTGCAATGGAAAAAATAGAACAGGGTAAGGGAAGTGGGGAATGTCAACTGTTGGGTGGCATAATTTAAGTGAGGTGATGAAGGTGGGCCTCATTGAGAAGGTGACATTGGAGTAGGGTGAACATATAGTTTATCATCCAAATTGGGAAAATTTAAGGTGCAAGGGGACGCTATTCATAATGAGACTGGGGCAACAGTTGCAAACTGAGACTGTCCTGGGCAAACAGGTACACATGATCACCCTATATTCATGCAAAGACTTAAAATCTGCTATGCTGATTCCTCAGGAAGGAGTTGTTGAGGCAGAAGAAACAGCAAACTTCCAGGGCCTTAGGACAGAGCATGCCTGACAAGGGAGAGCAACAGTAAGGCATGCAGTGTGCTTGGAGGGAACAAGCAAAGAGAGCTGTAGGAGATGATGTCAGAGAGGTGCAGGGGATCCCAGATTGTATAGGCCATTGTAAGGGTTGGGGCTTTTTGTCTGAGAGAAATGGGGAGCTGTGGCTGGGTCTTCAGCCGTGATCTGGCTTATATTTTTCCAGGCTTCACTTTGGCTTCTGTGTTAAGAATACATAGTTGAACTGGTGAACAGGAAAGCCAGAGACCGGGTAAGGGGTAGAAGCAGAAATGGTAAGAAGTCAGATAGAGACTGAATAGAATTTGAAGGTGTAACTTTTTGCTGAGTTGGATGTCAAGTGTTTGAGAGAAGAACTAAGGATGATTCTGGGGTATGAGGCCTGCGCAACCGGGAGAATGAAAATACTGTTTACTAAGAAGGGAAAGACGTTGGATAGAGCAAGTGGAAAAGGGCTGAGTTGTGATGGTCAGAAATTCAGTTTGGGATCTGAGAAATCTGCGATATCTATGAGATGGAGCTGTCCAGCAGGCCCTGGGATATACAAATCTGAAGTTCAGGGGAAGCCAGGATGGCTCAGTGGGTTAAGTGCTCACTTTGCAGACCCAGGGACCAAGGATTGAATCCCGGCCCAGCCCGTGTGGACCTACATGCTGAACTGGGGAGCTCCCCCAGTTCGGTTCTCCCCGGGGTGAGACCCCGGCCCAGTTGCTGCCCTGTGCAGCCCCACCTACCTGTGGAATGAAACTATGTGGAAAATGATGTGCAATGATGTGCAACTATGGAGACTGTTCTGGAACCTCCCCCTTCTCTCTGTCTCTGTCTCTGTATCTCTCTCTCTCTCTCTCTCTCTCTCTCTGTCAAAAACAATAAAAATAAATCTTTAAAA
>PVKE010039613.1:0-14940 GCA_004027555.1 Craseonycteris thonglongyai
GGGCACCAGATATATGGGGTTGGTGGGGGACCTGATTCTGGGAGCTGGGCACATAATGCGATGCATGAGTGATGTGATGTGGAGTTGTACATTGGGAAACTGATTGTTACCAACCAATGTTACCCCATTAAATTGAACAATAAAATATTATAATATTAAAAAATAAAAAAGAGAAGAGAAAAAGAGACATACCCGTAAACAGAGACACATGGAGAATACCAGGTAATACCAGAATAACAAAGGCCAAGACTGAAGCCATGCCTTTATGTGCCAACACATGCTAAAGATTGCCGGCAAACACCAGGAACTAGGAAGGAGCAAGGAAAGCTTTTCTCTTGGAGTTTCAGTAGTAGCTCAGCCTTGAAGATACCTTGGTTTTTGGGCTTCTGGCCTCTAAAACTGTCAAGAGAATTGGCTGTAAAGGGTTTTTAACAATCTAACTGAAATCAACCTCACAGGGTGATCTTATCGTAAATTCCTAAATGTGCAGGTCATGGTAGGTAATTTAGTTACATCCAAGGCATATATATATATTCCTTAGTAAAAAGTTTGTATTTGCCTTAAGCAAGCCCTGTTCATTGTATTTCTGCATCTTGCTTATAACTCACCTTTGAAATATCTCTTTTACTATTATAGAAGCATAACCAGAAAAAGAAGCACATAATATTTTTAACTGTCCTGTAGTCTCATCACTACCTTTCTTCACCGTTAGTAATTGCCCTTATGCTTCCTCATTAATCCCAAATGTATGAAAGAAACTACCAAATTGTCATTCTTTGAAAAATTTGGGATCTTGCTTCCCAACATTGTCCTCAATTTTGGTTCAAGTAAATTTATAAACATACACTACAGATTTGGATAGAGTAGATTTCTGGTTTTTAAGCCACCTAGTTTGTGGTATGTTGTTAGTGCCACTCTAGAAAATTAATATAAATTTCTTACCTTCATTGTCAATCAGAATGCCAACTTAGCAAATTTAAAAAGAGAAAAAGTGTCAGATATGCTTGTTCATTGACTAGGCCCCTATACATTAGACTAACAAAAGACAGATTAACAACAGAAAAAAAAAATTATTAGCATGCACATGGGAATACCTAAAGATGAGTAGCTCAAAGAGGAATTAGAATTTGGGGGCCTATATACTGAGTTTAGTGGGGAAGGGTGAGAGGGAGAGAGAGAAATGGCATTCATGGAAAAATAAATGAGTTTTGGGAAATATAAATGTGCTCTTAAAAAATAGATGAGAGGTTCAATAGTTTGTGACAGTCTGGGTTGTACAGCAGATTTCTTATCTCTGAGAAGATTGGAGTGGTTCTAGGGGATGAAATTTATGACAATTGAGTTTTGGAGAGGCTCTGCTTTTAGATAAGGGATTTAAAGAACTCAAATGCCTTCAGCTCAAAATTGTTCTTATGTCAAAGTCATTATAAATATAATGCAAATGGTATTTTCAGCTTTATTGAGATATTATTAACATATAATGTCATGTAAGTTTAGGGTGTACCATGTATTGAACAAATACACTTTCATATTGCTAAACAATTACTGCTGTACTATTAGATAACACCTTCATCCCTTCACATAATCATCATTTGGTTTTTTTTGTGTTTTTTTTGTGGTGAGAACATTTAGGATCTATTGTCTTAGTAATTTTCAAGTAATAATATGGTAATATTAGCTGTGTTCGCCATGCTATATACTAGGTCTTTCAACATGTAGCATGGTATAAGTTTGTACCCTTTTAATAACATTTCATCATCACCCTCCAACCCCTGGCAACCACCATTCTCCTTTTTCTCTAAGTTTGGCTTTTTTATATTCCACATATAAGTGATATCATACAGTATTTATCTTAACTTTTCTCACTTATTTTGCTTAGCATAATGCCCTCAAGGTCCAATCATGTTGTTGCAAATAGTAAGATTTCCTTCTTTCTAATGACTGGATATTACTCTATATATATCAATCTTTAGCCACTCACTCATCAATGGCTACTAAGATTGTTTTCATATACTGGCTATTGTGAATAATGCTCTTTAAGATACTGGAAAAAAAGAAAGCCTCTTCAATAGTGTTGGAAATATTGAAAATTGGAAAGAAACATGCAAAAGAACAAATCTGGACTGTGATCTGTCATCATATACCAAAATTAACTCAAAATAGATCAAAGACCTAAACAAATGACTTGAAACAATAAAATGCATTGAATAAAACACAGGCACTAAATTTATAGACCTTTGGTTCATAGAGGAATTAATAAACTTGACCTCAAAAGCAAGGCAAATAAAAGAAAAAACAAATGAACAGATAACATAAAGCTTAAAAACTTCTGCACAGCAATAGAAATCATCAACAAAATAAAGTGGCAACCACCTGAATGGGAGAAGATATTTGCCAACAGTACCTCAGATAAGGGGCTAATATCTAAAATATATAAATAACTCAAACAATTCAACAAGAACAAGAGGAACAACAAAATGCAATCCTATTAAAAAATGAGCAAAGGGCCTGAACAGACATTTCTCTCATGAAGACATACAAATGCCCAACAGATATATGAAAAATTGTTCAACTTCACTAGCTACTAGGAAAATGCAAATCAAAACCACAATGAGATGTCACCCCATACCTATTAAAATGGTTATCATCAAGACAAATAATAGCAAGTATTGGCTAGGCTGTGGAGAAAAAGAAAAACTTATACACTGCTAGTGGTAATGTAAGTTGGTACAGCCACTATGGGAAATAGTATGGAAGTTCCTCAAAAATTTAAGAGTAGAGTTACCATATGACCCAGAAATGCCTTTCCAAAAATTTTGAAAGTCTTAGTTCACAAAGGTATATGAACCCTGATGTTCATTGCAGCATTATTCATAGTGGCCAAGTCATGGAAACAACCAAAGTATCCTTTAGTACAGGACTGAATAAAGAAGATGTGGTACATTTACACAATAGAGTACTACTCAGTAATAAGAAAAGATGAAACTGACATTTGTGACAACATGGATAGACCTTGAGATTATCATGCTGAGCAAAATAAGTGAGACAGAAAAGCTAAAAAGAAAAAAACATATGACTTCAGTCATATGTGGGATACAGAACTGAAAGCAATAAAAGTACAAGACAAATAAAGAAACAGCTCATAGGCACAGACAAGAGTTTAGTGCTTACCAGAGAGCAAAGGGAAAGGGAAGAGACAGAGAAGGGAGGTTGGAAACAGAGGAGGAAAGGGAAAAAGATTCTGATTTTATTTCTTTTGAGTAGAAACCCAGAAGAGATAATAAATGTTGAGGAAGATATGAAGAAAAAAGGTCCCTTGTGCCTTTTTGGTAGGAATGTGAGTTAGTACAGGGGTAAGAATGTAAATTGGTGCAGGTTTAATAATGTAATACATTTAAAATATGTTTTGGAGATTTCTTAAAAATAATTTAACCATAACATTTTCTTATAATAAGATCTATAAGATCTTATAATCTTATAGATCATAAGATCTTATAAGATCTAATAAGATCTATGTTTATTAAATATTAAAATTTCTTTAATTTATGAGTTTATGCCTTAAATATATATTTTGAAGTCTTTATAATATAGGCTGACCAAACATAGCATTTTAAATGGCACAGAAAACAATGGTAATGTCTTGTTTTAAACAATATGTACGGTAAACCTAGTCTAACTGGTCTAAATTCAAGCTGTCAGTAGGCTGACTATACTTACCATTTGAAATGGAACAGAACCATCATTTTCTCTCCCATTTAACATAGTACATCTGGTCAGCCTATTGTAATACCTCTCACCAGATGTCATTGTAAAAATCATGATTATGATATTTTTCAATATATAATTTGTGCATACATTTACGGAAAGAGCTCATAAGTCAGGGTTCAATCAGAAGACACTACAAAGTAGTTTCTATTAACTATAACATGGGATTGAAATGATGAGGACTTGACTACAAAAAGTAAAGAGAACAAGACACACTAAAGTATTTGACGATAGTAGTTATAAGGAGAAACCACTATCCTTAGAGCTGAAACAGAAGGTATAAGGACAAGTTGTCTCTCTGTCCAACACCAAAGGCTGAAATTTAGACCTTACTGTAGAGGGCATGATTTTTTACAGCTTATGGAATTGCAGAGAAGTTGCTGTGGTGATTTTCTGATGATCTTCCTGGAAACCTGCCTTCCAGAATACAGTGTTCCCTCGCCACTTCGCGCTTCATGTTTTGCGGCTTCAGTGCTTCGTGGGTTTCCCCCAAAATATTCATCAAAAAATAAAAATGAAAAAATACAACCATGTTGGCAGCCACATTGCGGAAAGGAGCATTGTTTCATGTTGATGCGCGAGAGAGAAGGATCCCTGCATGTCAAACAAAGAGATGAGTTGACTCAGAGTACATACCACGGGCTCTCATAAAGGCGCGTGATTGGTTTCCAGTGCGACATCGACCAATGAGAGACCGATGAAGACCTCCTTGAGATGACAAAGTCTGCAAGTGAGGAAGAAAACAAAGAGGAAGACGAAGAAGAAACTGAAAAGTGTGGCCTTACCCTGGAGAATCTGCAACAATTGTGCAA
Source organism: Craseonycteris thonglongyai (assembly GCA_004027555.1). NCBI lineage: Eukaryota > Metazoa > Chordata > Mammalia > Chiroptera > Craseonycteridae > Craseonycteris > Craseonycteris thonglongyai. The sequence goes on from PVKE010039613.1 coordinate 4,578, forward strand.
CATGGCAAGAGCGATGCAACAATTTACACAAGACATTGACGACAATATGGTTCGAGCTGTCGAGTTCAGCAATCGTGTTGATGGGGTTATGTCCTTGTACAGGGGAATTTTGAAGGAAAAGAAAAAACAAAGACAACAACTACCCATCACCATGTTTCTCTCCAAGGTAAAGCCCCCGGCTCTACCGTCAGTGCCTCCAGCAGAAGAGTCTCCGAGTGAGCCTAAAGCTTCTATGAGTCAAGTGAGAGCTTCTCCTCCGCTACCCACACAAGACTCTTCGCCTCTCTCAGAAAGCAATGTTGATTAATGTTTATTACTGTATAAGGTTTTGTAATTCACCTTATTAATTAGCACTGACACGTTTAAGTAAATACGTATACTGTTGTCATTTTTGTCTTAAATGAGTAAAGTATGAATACTGTTTACATATTTAAAACATTCTTGTACCCACATACACGAAAATTCCTAGGGGCAAATCCTACTTCTCGGTTTTTCAGCTTTCGCGGAAGGCTCTGGTCCCCATTAACCGTGAAAAACGAGGGATCGCTGTATTATAGAAGTTAATCCTCTGGGTGCTGTGGAAATCTATTCATGGGAAGGTATCTTGCTAGACGCATACCACTATGTAACTATGTAATTGCGAAAGAGGTCAGATGGGGGAAGGCGCTGACCACTACTATGGGCTGCTAACTTCCATACACCACAATAACCGGCTGCTGGAGAAGCTGTCTGTGCTGCAGGCCATTTTGAGGACTCACATTGCAGGAGATGGAGGCTGGAGAAGCTGCCTGCACTTCAGGAGCTTGGCACTGACGCGCTCTGTGTTATCAAGTGTTGGGCAGACATGAACACTGCAGGATCTGGGTTGTATAGTCTGCAGAAAGTAGGTGCTAGGAACTGAGACAGCACACCAGAACCAACAAAAATACTATTGCTTCTGAAATGTCTCTTCAGTGACCTCTAATGAATATTGTACAATCTGGAAAAGAAAATATATAGGAATCATCTGAATTTTCTGAGAGTGGGCAGTGAGGGTAAATTTGAAGCTGACGATAATAAATTAATAACTAGAACAAAGGGCAAATTTTCTATAATTCAATGTCATTTTTATTAAGATACAAGATTAAATACAAAGTAATTTTACTTTCTTTTTTATTATATCATTTAACAAGGGATGTCCTACCTTTTGAATTCCCTGGGCCACATTGAAAGACCTGTCTTGGGCTATACATGAAATATACTAACACTAATGATAGCTGATGAGCTAAAAAAAAAATCACAAAAATATTTTATAATGTTTTAAGAAAGTTCACGAATTTGTGTTGGGCTACATTCAAAACCATCCTGGGATGCATGTGGCCCATCTGTGGGCTGCAGGTTGGACAAGCCTAATTTAAATGAATGTAGCCCTGCAATAGCAGCATGACAAAACTTTGAACTTGGCAAAAAAAACTTTCAAACTTTCTATTTCTTTATTTTGCCCTCCTCTTTTTCTCTATTTCTTTCTTTCCTTTCCTTCTCTCACAATAAGTGAGCAAAATGTGCATAGTATTCAGCTTATGAGCACATTTTCATTCTTACCATTATTAAATGTAATGAACAGCTATTCAGGTCTATTAGGTTGGTACAAACATAATTGTGGTTTTTGCATTGTTGAAATTTGTTGTTTGATATTAGAATACATTCTTAAATAAATGTGGTTGTGTCATATATCATTTTATTTATTTATTTATTTTTTTAAAATTAATTTATTGTTTTTGACATAGAGAGAGAGAGAAGGAGAGGGCCCAGAGCAGTCTCCATAATTGTAAGTTGTCAGTTTTCCACATAGTTTCATTCCACACAGGTGGGCGGGGTGGACGGGGGGCGCACAGGTACAGAACCTGACTGGGGCCTCTTACATGGGAGGCACACTCCCATGAGCTGGGGTCCCAAACTGGGGGCCTCCCACATGGAAAGCTTGCTCTGGTGAAAACCAAACTGGGGACCACACCTCAATTCAGCATATGGGTCCACATGGACTGGGATCAGGGTTCAATCCTCGGAACCCAGGACTTCAAGGCAAGTGCTTAACACACTGAGCCATCCCAAGATCCCCAAACATCATTTTACTGTGCATTTCTTGCTTTATGTTTCTTTGCTAATGATTTATTACTTGCTATTTATTTGATATTTATTTTAGACTATGGAAATGATGTTAGACAAAAAGCAAATTTGATCAATTTTCTTATTTGAGTTCAAAATGGGTCATTAAGCAGGGAAGACCACTTGCAACATCAACAACACATTTGGCCCCAAAACCGCTAATGGACGTACAGTGCAGTGGTGGTTCAAGTTTTGCAAAGGTGATGAGAGCCTTGATGATGAAGAGCATAGTGGCCAACCATTGGAAGTTGACAATGACCAATTGAGAGTAATCATTAAAGCTGATCCTCTTACAACTACATGAGAAATTGCCTAAGTTCTCAAGGTCAACCATTCTACAGTCATTTGGCTTGTGAAGCAAAATGGAAAGGTGAAAAATCTCAATAAGTGGGTTCCTCATGAGCTAACAGAAATTTTTAACAAATCATCACTTTAACATGTCATGTTCTCTTATTCTATGCAACAACAATGAATCATTTCTCAATCGGACCGTGACATTCAACAAAAAGTTGATTTTATGACAGCCGGTCGTGACTAGCTCAGTGGTTAGACCAAGAAGAAACTCCAAAGTGCTTCCCAAAGCAAAACTTTTACCAAAAAAAGGTCATGGTCAATGTTCAGTGGTCTGCTGTTCTGATCCACCACAGCTTTCCAAATGCCAGAGAAACCATTTCATCTGAGCAGTATGCTCTGCGAGTCAATAAGATACACCGAAAACTGCAATGCCTAAGGCTGGCATTGGTCAATAGAAAGGGCCCAATTGTTCTTCACAACAACATCCGACTACACGTCGTACAACCAACACTTCAAAAGTTGAACAAATTGGTCTATGAAGTTTTGCTTCATCTACCATATTCACCTGACCTCTTGGAAACCAACTACCACTTCTTCAAGCATCTTGACAACATTTTGCAGGGAGAATGCTTCCACAACCAGCAGGATGCAGAAAAATGCTTTCTAGGAGTTCATCAAAAACTGAAGCATAGATTTTTATGCTACAGGAATATACAAACTTATTTCTCATTGGCAAAAATGTGCTCATTGTAATGGCTTCTATTTTTATTAATAAAGATGTGTTTGACCTTAGTTATAATGATTTAAAATTCATGGTCCAAAACCACAATTACTTTTGCACCAATCGTAGACTAATAGTTTATTTTATGCTGCCAGGATTAAAATGTATAATAATAAAGTAGTTGTGCAATTCAAAAAATGCTACCAAGATTGTATGGCCTGTACATGTTAAATATATGTAGCTTTTTTATTTTTAGAACTTATTTAAAATACAAACATAATTCTTAATAATTGTATACTGTAATCTATTTACCAACACTTGAAGCAAATCAGACTTACCATCTCTGTTGGAAAATTTAAACATTTAGTAGGTCAAGTAAAAGGCATCCAATAAACAATGCTTATCTAATTTTGGTGATATTTACTTTTATTATTTTCTTTTATCTACAGACTTTGATTTCATTTCTTATAGTTGTAGCTACTCATCATAAAGATTTTTTCAGAGTGTAGCTAATATCTTAGTAGACTCTAAATCCATCCAAGTCCACAATAAAAAAGGGAATTTGAATGTGGAAAATGGTTAATAATAATACTAAATAAGATTTTTTTTTTGTCCACAGATTCTATCTGTTAAAATAATTTTGTTTATATCTAAACAGCAGAACACAAAATAGTACTTCCTGAAGGAGACATTTGTATCATCTAATAAAATCATCCTTTCTTATGGCTAAAGAAATTGAAACCCAGGGAAATATTTTCTCAAAGTGAAAAAGGTCTGGGATTTAGAAAGAAGAAGTGAGCACATCTATTAATCTCTGCTCTTTTTTGATATCCAACTGATATAAAAGAAATTTGTAATATAAAACAAAGTCTCAACTGTCAGTGGCTTAACACAATACCCTTGTATTTTAGATTACAACAGCCCAATAAAACATGTTCCTGGTTGGGGGCAGTTTTCATGTAAATAGTCATTATTCTCTTTCCATGTTGTGGCTTTGTCATTCCCAAGAGCCCAGAAATCATTTGCTTCATTTTATACTTCTGGCAGGCAGATAAGGAAAGAAACCAACCATGTAGAAATCTAATCTATTTGACATTAGTAAATGCTCTATAAATATTAATTTTGTTCTGTATATTTAATTATACATGTGTTTATATGATATTTATATGTATGTGTGTTATATATATAACACATACATATAATTATAATTATACATGTAATATACATATAATTATATATTATATATTTATATATAATTATATATAATAATTGTATTTATTTATATTTATAATTATAAAATATATATATTTGTTTATGTAATTATTTTCTATACATGTATATATGAGGACTATCCAGGAAGTATCCAGCCATGTAACCATTTTCATTATATTGACAGTGGCTAGATTATTTTGGACAGTTCTTGTATTTATTTATTTATTTTTAAGATTTATTTATTGTTTTTGACAGAGAGAGAAAGAGAGAGAGAGAGAGATACAGTCAGAGACAGAGAGAAGGGGGAGGGCCCAGAGCAGTCTCCATAGTTGCACATCATTGTTTTTTCCACATAGTTTTATTCCACAGGTGGGCAGGGCTGGGCAGGGCTGCACAGGGCAGTAACTGGGCCAGGGTCTCACCCCAGTGAGAACAGAACTGGGGGCACTCCCCAGTTCAGCATATGGGCCTGCACAGGCAGGGGCCGAGATTTGATCCTCGGTCCCCAGGGTTGCAAAGTGAGCGCCTAACCCACTGAGCCATCCCCAGTGGCTTAACAAATACCCTTGTATTTTAGATTACAACAGCCCAATAATACATGTTCCTGGTTGGGGGCAGTTTTCATGTGAATAGTCATTCATTCTCTTTCCATGTTGTGGCTTTGTCATTCCCAGGAACCCAGAAATCATTTGCTTCATTTTATACTTCTGGGCTTCCCTAGTCCTTGTATTTTTAATAATCTTATGGTTATCATTAACATTATTTTGATTGTAAAGATAAGTGTTGGTATAGATATGACCATAACTAATACATATTGAAAGAAATATAATGCTGGAAAAGTATATTATACTTATAAGATACTCAAATGCATAAAACAGAAAGAGATATGCCTCAACTACAAATTTCTATGTTAGGTTACTGTGACATCTAATTTTTCACTGTGGGAGGAGCTGGTGAAGAATGTAACATTAAAACTGACATAGAAATAGCTACTGTCATATTACACACACACACCCTGATACCTCACATATCCTTTATTATTAATTTTCTGTTTTTATAAAGGGTGTCCCAAAACTCGCGCAAGAAGTAATTTTGATAGAAAACACAGGTCTATAATTAAAAATTGTAAATTTTCATTGCGCAACAATGAAAACATGTTGTTCTTCCGTGTAGCACTCCATTTTTAATAACCCTGAACTGTCAGCTGTCACGCTTTTTTTTTCCATTGGCAACACTTTACCACACAAATGACGCAAAGTTCAAATCTTGTGTGTATTTTGGAACACCCTTTATTTCTAAAATGAAATGGGATGGGTTTTTATCTAATATATGAAATAGCAATATTATTTCTCTTGAAAACAATTATGAAATTTATCTATATGATAAAATTATATAATAAGGCCAAGTGAGGCCAAAATGAGCTAATACTTAAAATTATGCAAAATATATCCAAATATCCACGAGAATTAACTTGTTTTCATTTTTATTTATTTATTTTTGTTTGGTATTTCTTTTTTTTATCCTTATTTTAGAGGTGATAAAAGGGAGACTCAGAAAGGCAGAGATCTCAGATAGTGATTGAGCTGCAAAATAAGGACATAAATACATTTTTTAAATAAAAGCATATGCACTAAATTCTGTAATGTTAATAAGAGCTTAGGCTTTTTAAATTTCACTTTATTGTATAATTTGGAGATAAATAAGTAATATTACCCCACTCTTATTTTTCAGAGATAAAATATGTGGCCCAATGATAGTAAGGTGATGATATAAATCAGGTTCAAAGAACATTCATGAGGAAGCCAGGATGGTTCAGATGGTTAAGCGCTCACTTGCAGCCCCAAGGATGGGGACCAAGGATCAAATCCTGGCCTGGCTCATGTGGACCCATATGCTGAATTAGGGTGTGCTTCCCATACAGGAGGCCCCCAGTTCAACCCCCAGCTCACGAAGGCATGCCTCTCACTTGGGAGACCCCTGGCCCTGCTTCTACCCTGTGTGGCAGCCCCCAACCCCCATGTGGAATAAAACTATGTTGAAAACTGATGACATACAACTATGGAGACTGCTCTGCACTCTCTCCCATTCTCTCTATCTCTCTCTGCGTCTATCTCTCTCTGTCAAAAATAATAAAATAAATCTTTAAAAAAAACCTTTCATAACATACATTCTTCAGTAAATTAACCCACTCAATTCTAAATCTGAATCCTAACCATAACTCTGTCCTTAACCATTTACTATCTCTTAGCTAAAACTACATTTTTACACATCAACCTAAAAAATAATTTCCTAAAAACAATAAATAATGCACAAATTGGGGGGGGGGGCGGTGGGGGGAACGATTCCCTAAATGAACCATAAACTTTTCTACATTGAATCAGTATGGGGAAGAGTTGGTAGAATATCTTCTCAGATGAAATAATCACATTTCTAATGGAAAATTGACTCAGCACTAAAGATTGTTTAAGGTCTTTCAACATAGGATGAAAGATAATGTAAAGTATTTTAGTATTTAAAATAAAATATTCATATCACAGAATTAGAAATTAGTTGTCCTTTTGTTTACCCAGATTTCAGATGAAGTACACCTAACAAAATTCTTGCCAAAAAAGGCCCATAATAATCAGTATGTAGTAACTTGTTAAATATTTAGTATGTTTAATATCACCTAAAATTAATCTTAATCAACTTTGTCTTTCTGTCAAAATTTTAAGTTGGACAAAATTTATCTTTATAAGATTTTCATTACAAATTTAGTACCAAAAAAATACAAAATTTGAGGAAAACATTAATTTTTAAACTTCAAAAATTTTGTACAAGTTGCAAAGTATTTTTATAGCTCTAATTTTTATCTAAATGTGAATAGTAATAATTGTATTTTTATTTCAGTGCCAGAAGAAAGTATCCCATGATACTGTCATCCAATAAATAATTGAATTTCAATCTAAAAACTGATTAATAGAAACTTGACCCTATAAGAGCTACTGCTGTCATTCTCCCCAAAATTTATTTTTAAATTGTGTACAGGCTGATTAATATGTACTGATTACTTTTTCACTAAGCAAAGACTAATTTTGTTATTGGGATTAAGACTCAGACTGTTTAATATTTATACCAGTATTTCTTACAGTAATAATTGAGCTACACTTAAGTACTAATATTTCTCTTGTCAATAATTTTAATCTGAGTCCTATTTTAATGCAGAGAAGACTATAGCAAAAAAGGAAATCAGTTGTACAAATGTATCGAGACTTTTTCACTTGATCAAACAGATCAAATGTAACTATAGCCACAAAAAATTGCAAATAATTTGGATTCAGATATTAAAGATTTGAAATGCAATATCACTCATATCATCTTGGTTTATTTGCTAATACTTAGCAAGGTTGAAAAAAATAAAGAGATTTGGCTATTTTTTTATTCCACCTACAGGAAATCCCTCTGTGCCCAAACCAAATGGCATTAGATGAAACCATATGAAGTAGATGGATTATGACTGAGTCAGCAGACAATTTTTACTACTGTAAGAATTCTGTTCTGGCCCTCTGCATCCCAACTTCTGAATCTAATCATGGCTCTCAGGCACTAAATTCAAGTCCTGCAATGTTAAAGATGGAGAACCACATATATAATTGATAGTTTAACAACAAATGCACTAATGCAGGCCTCACAACTCTGCTTGTTGATGGGATTCTGAGAACCCAGGATTCAAAATCAATCTCTTTAAATTATGAGATAAGAAAACAAAACTGAGGTTTAAAAATTCTCTATGAGTTATTAAGAGATGAGTTATGTACAAAAGACAACTATATAATTAAACATAGTATTGTAAAAACCTCTAAGCTTAGGTAAGTGGATTTTTCTTTAAAAAATGGCAAACAGCTAATAATAATAAAAAAATTCCCAAATCATAATCATAGAAACTTTTGCAGTCATTTCAACTAGTAACAAAGGAAAGAATATAGAATCACAATATATAGAATTTGGACAAATAAAAATACTTTTTATTAATAAAATTATTTAGGGGAAAAAAAACTTATAAAAGTTGATCCTTGTATGTAACACTTGGAAAAAAGTTATATTCTCAAGGAGCTAACATTCTTCTTTTAATTAAATGAGAATAAAATAAAACAATTTCTTAACATGCAATGTCTCAAAAACTAATCAATATTATAACATTGCATGATGTGTTTGCACGTGAACGCATACAATTCTTTTAGTAAAAGTGTATTAAAATGTTACTTATTAAGTACATACTCCTGGCACATTATTAAATTGAGAATTAGGGCTAGACATGTCTATAAACACTTGGGAATCTTTTCTGCTTTCTTTAGAACAGTTCATATTTATTATCATATCCTAAAATTAAGATTATACACACTGTTCTGAAATTCTAGAATGTGTTTATTACTTCTCAAACATATAATGTGATCCTGATATTTGTAGAAATAAAAATGCAGGGAAATTGTAAAGGCAGTTCAAAAAAAAACAAACAAAAAAAAAATCTGTTTTGTTTAAAATAGTTAGTGATAGCCAAGTCCAATATCAAACTTGGAATATTTCTTAATATTACTATTGTTTAGCTTACTAAATCTATTTTACAAATTAAACCTAGGGTTACAAAAACATATACTGAAAATATTGTACTTTCCCAAAACCTCGAACAATGAAGAGAACAAGATTTATCACTAAATATGTTCTTTTTTTCCCAAAATACACTTATAAAAACCCTGCTGTGTTTACAAATTTACCAATGTCTTTCACATATGAGATGATACTTTTGTCTAAAATTATTAGGCCAAAAATTGGGGGTCATCTTATACATGGGAATAAACTGTGTATTGATTTCCTGTTGGGTTAAAAAAGTGAGGGTCATTTTATACATGGGGCATCTTATACATGAAAAAAATATGGTAAATAAAGTACTTCAATACATAAGTTTACTAGTCTTCGCATTTAAAGGTGAAAGGAAAGGTGAAATGCATTGATTCAGTGACATAAAGATACATACATTGGTTAGAAAATAAATAAAACCAGTTAGTATGTTTTTAGACTTTGTTCCGTTTCAGATTCAACTAGAAATTTAGGCTATTTGGAGAGTATAGTTAAATGTTCTCAAACTTGCACATTCCTGAGATCATGAAATTGGATGTGTGGCATAAAGGGTTAGATAGGAACTACAAATATCTTAGCCCAGAGATGGATGACCTAGAGGATCAATGATTTTTCACTCTTTAAAAAAGTAAACAGCATGTGACAATGGTCAGTTACGCAAATATTCAGGTGTGGAGGTCTCTGGGAGCCTAGCTGATTACATTGGGGACCAACTATAACATTTCTCTCACTATGTGAGCAGTAGCCTTTAGGAAGCTTCCTGCACTGTCAGAGCAGGGTGTGAATCTGCAAAATAGAAGTTAAAGCTTATCCAGTCACAGAGACATCAACAAAGATAGAAAGCAAGTATGAAAGGTTTCTGAAATAGTCCCAGTTGTGTAAGGAGAACAAACACAGTCAGGATTGCACCAATAATATTCTCTTCTTTTTTACCCTCAAGCTTCTATTACCTGGCAGAGGTAATTGAGCCACTCACTCGGGTCAATGCCATGGGTAAATTCCCAGCACAGTTGGGTTAATGGTTAATGTGAATGAGAGCACTCTAGAGTAGAAAAACCTTCATTACATAAACCAGGGGTGGCCAACAAGTCGATCACGGTCCACCGGTGGATCGCCAGGCCAATTTTGGTTGATCCTCAATAGCTCCCAATGTCTGGGGTAGAATTCCGTGTGCCATGGACTTTGAAGCGATTGTAGAAGACAAAACTTTCTAGCAATAGTTTAATGCATTCTGGGAATTTGCCAAGGTCATAAATTCCTAGAATTCTGACAGCCTGACACTGTGATCTCCGCCCACCCAGACAATACATTTTGACTTATGTGTTACACTTGTCACCGGACGCAATGCGTGAACGCAACAGTTATGACTCAACTCAT
>PVKE010039614.1:0-14942 GCA_004027555.1 Craseonycteris thonglongyai
CCTTTATGAGAGCCCGTGGTATGTACTCTGAGTCAACTCATCTCTTTGTTTGACATGCAGGGATCCTTCTCTCGCGCGCATCCACATGAAACAACGCTCCTTTCCGCAATGTGGCTGCTGACATGGTTGTATTTTTTCATTTTTATTTTTTGATGAATATTTTGGGAAAACCCATGAAGCACTGAAGCCGCAAAACATGAAGCGCGAAGTGGCGAGGGAACACTGTATCTATAAGCTTAGGAATGGCTATCCCCCTATGGGCAGGTACTGTGGTGCTAGGCTTCTACCACAAAACAAAAGCCTCCCTGGCCCATTTTCTACACCAAGGAATCCCCTTACCCTTAATCCCCACACTAGTAATTATCAAAACCATTAGCCTATTCATTCAACCAATAGCCCTAGCTGTACAACTCACAGCCAATATCACTGCAGGTCACCTATTAATCCACTTAATCGGAGGAGATACACTAGCCCTCCTAAGAATCAGCACAATTATAGTGCTCATCACTTTCATTATTCTGATCCTACTAACTATCCTAGAATTTGCAGTCACCCTTATCCAAACCTACATCTTTACCTTACTTGTCAGCCTATACCTACATAACACCTAATGACCCATCAAACCCATGCCTACCATATAGTGAACCCAAACCCATGGCCTCTATCCAGAGCCCTATCTGTCCTCCTCCTGACATCCAGACTAGTAATATGATTCCACTTCAACTCAGCACTACTTCTACTCATAGGCCTAACAACAAACTTCTTAACCGTATACCAATGATGACGAGACATTGTTCAAGAGGGTACATTTCAAGGCCATCACACACCAGTCATACAAAAAGGCTTATGGTATGGTATGATCCTACTTATTGTGTCAGAAGTATTCTTTTTTCTAGGGTTTTTTTGAGCCTTCTACCACTCAAGCCTTGCCCTTACCATTTAACTAGGGGGCTGCTGAACTCCTATGGGCATTATCTCCTTAACCCCCCTAGAAGTTCCCCTCCTTAACACATTGGTCCTACTAGCCTCAGGAGTGTCTATCACCTGAGCCCACCATAGCCTAATAGAAGGCAAACACAAGCACGTAATACAAGCCCTATTTATCACAATTGCACTGGGAGCATATTTCACCCATTTACAAACTTCAGAGTACTACAAAATGCCCTTCACAATTTCAGATGGAGTCTACGGCTCAACCTTCTTTATAGCCACAGGATTTCACGGCCTACATGTCATCATTGGCTCTACCTTCCTCATTGTTTGCTTCCTATGCCAACTAAATTTCCATTTCACATCTAATCACTTCAGATTTGAAGCTGCTACATGATACTGACACTTTATAGATGTAGTCTGACTATTCCTGTATGTCTCTATTTATTGATGAGGCTCTTATTCTTTTAGTATTAACCAGTACAATTGACTACCAATCAATCAGTTCTGGCACTACCCAGAAAAGAATAATCAACCTTATACTAGCTCTATTAACTAACACCCAGAAGGTGTTGGTTAGAATATAAACTAATAAACTAACCAAGCTTATACTAGCCTCCCTTCTAGTAATTATCGCATTCTGACTTCCACAGACAAACATTTCCTCATAAAAAGCAAGCCCGTACGAATGTGGCTTCAATCCCATAGGCTCTGCCCACTTCCGTTTCTCCATAAAATTTTTTCTTGTAGTCATCACATTCCTCGTATTCGACCTAGAGATCGCCCTCCTCCTCCCCCTCCCATGAGCAACTCAAACTAATAACCTAAAAACTATACTAACCATGTCACTGGCCCTCATCTCCCTCCTAGGTATCAGCCTAGCCTACGAGTGATCTCAAAAAGGGCTAGAGTAAATTGAATAGTGATAATTAGTTTAGAAAAAATAAGTGATTTCGACTCATTAGACTATGATAACCTTCATAATTATCAAGTGTCCTTAATCTTTGTAAACACCATAATAGCCTTCTCAGTATCTTTAGTAGGCCTCCTACTATACCGATCCCATCTGATATCATCCTTACTATGCCTAGAATGAATAATATTATCAATCTTTGTCATAGCATCAGTAATAATTCTAAGTACCCACCTAACCCTTGTTAGTATGATACCAATTGTGCTACTAGTGTTTGCAGCTTGCGAAGCCGTCCTAGGTCTATCTCTACTAGTTATAGTGATAAAAACTTATGGTGTGGACTATGTTCAAAACCTAAACCTTCTACAATGCTAAAAATAATTCTCCCAACCACCATACTAATACCCTTAGTCTGACTCTCAAAATCCCCTATAATCTGAATTAACCCCACAATTTACAGCCTATTAAATAGTCTTACAAGCCTGTTCACACTCAACCAATTCAGTGATAACAGTCTAAACTCCCCCCCTATATTTTTCTCAGACTCACTATCCTCCCCCTTATTAATACTCACAACATGACTTCTTCCCCTCATACTTATTGCCAGCCAACATCATCTAGCCAAAGAGTCACTAACTCAAAAAAAAACTTTATATCTCAGTACTAATCATACTGCAGGCATTCCTAATTATAACATTCACAGCTACAGAACCCATTATATTTTATATTTTATTCAAGGCAACACTCCTGCCCACCCTAATCATCCATTGGTCTATGTGTCTGTTTATATTCTAATACCATGCTGTTTTAATAATAGCTGTGGCCTTGTAGTGGTATCTGGTAGCATGATTCATCCAACTTTGTTCTTTTTGGGGGTTGGTCTGGCTATCCTAGGACTTCTTTGTTTCCATATAAATTTTAGGATGATTTGTTCTAGTTCTGTGAAGAAAGCTATTGATATTTTGAAAGAATTGCATTAAATCTACAGATTGCTCTAGGTAGTTTGGCCATTTTAACTATATTAAATCTTCCTATCCATGAGCAATGTATGTGTTTCTATTTATTTGTATGTTCTTTGATTTCTTTCTTCGGTGTCTTATACTTTTCTGAGTACAGGTCTTTTACTTGATTCAATTTATCCCTAAGTATTTTATTTATTTTATATTTTTATGCAATTGTAAATGGGATTGTTTTCTTTGTGGGGGGGGGCATTGTTTTCTTAAATTTTAGTTCCTGCTAGTTTGTTATTGGTATATAGAAATGCAACCAATTTCAGGATATTAATTTTGTTCCTGCTACCCTAAGTTTACTTATTAATTCCATAAATTTTGGGTCAAATCTTGGAGTTCTCTATCCTGTCATTTGCAAATAACGATAATTTTACTTCTTTTTCTATTTGGTTGACTTTTATTTGTTGTTTTTTTTTGTCTGATTACTACGGCTAGGACTTCCAATACTATGTTAAATGAGAGTGGTGACACTGGGTATCTTTGTTAAGGTATTTTTGATTCTAATAAAAATGCTTTTAGATTTTCCCCATTGAATATAAAATATGCTGTGGTTTTAGCATATATAGGCTTTATTATATTGAGATATGTTTCTTCTATTTCCATTTTGTTGAGAGTGTTTATCATAAATGGCAGCTGAATATTATTGAACACTTTTTGTGCATCTATTGAAATGGCCATATCATTGTTATTTTTCTTTTTGTTTACATGATGTATCACATTAATTGATTAACATATATTAAACTAACCTTGCATCCCAGGAACAAATCTCACCTAATTGCAGTGTATGGTTTTTTTTGTATTGACAAATTTGATTAGCTAATATTTTGTTGAGAACTTTTGCATCTATGTGTATTAGAGGTATCAACCTACACTTTTTATTTTTATATTTTCTTTACCAGGTACTGGAATCAGAGTTCTGGCTATGCCATAAAACAAGTTTGGGATCATGTCCTTTTCTTGAATTTTCTGAAATAGTTTGAGAAAAATATGAGTTAATTAAATCATTAATTAAATTTTTGAATGTTAGGTAAAATTCACCTGTTAGGCAGTCTGGTCCAGGACCTTTGTTGTTGGAAGCATGTTGATTGCTGATTTGATTTTGTTGTTGGTAATTGGTCTGTTTAAATTTTATGTTTATTCTCAATTTAGCCTTGGAAGCTTATATGTTTTTATAATAAAAATAAACCCATTTCTTTCAGATTGAATAGTTTGTTGGCATATAGTTGCTTGTTATACTTTCTTATAGGTTCTTGTATTTCTGTGATGTCTATTGTCACTTCTTTTTTATTTTTGATTGTATTTATTTGCATCCTCTCACTTGCTCTTTGTCTCTCTGTCTCTCTCTATCTCCCTTTGAGGTGTTTGGCTAAAGTTTTTCAGTTTTGTTTCTCTTTGTTTTTTTAAGATTTATTTATTGTTTTTGACAGAGAGATACAGAGACAGAGACAAAGAGAAGGGGGAGGGCCCAGAACAGTCTCCATAGTTGCTCATCATCGGTTTTTCCACATAGTTTCATTCCATAGGTGGGTGGGGCTGCACAGGGCAGGAATTGGGCCAGGGTCTCGCCCCGGTGAGAACTGAACTGGGGGCACTCCCCAGTTCAGCATATGAGTCAGCACGGCCAGGGCCGAGATTTGATCCTTGGTCCCCGGGACTGCAAAATGAGCGCCTAACCCACTGAGCGCCTAACCCACTGAGCCAGCCCGGCTTCCCCATTGTTTCTCTTTTTGAAGAACCAGGTCTTAGTTTGATTGATCATTTGTAATATCTTCTTAATCTAAATTTTGCTTATTTCTACTCTGATTTTTATTATTTCCTTTCTTGTACTTATTTTGGGTTTTGTTTGCTGTTCTTTTTCTAGTTACCTTCAGTGTAAGATTAAACTTTTTATTTGAGCTTTTCTCTGTTACTTCAGGTAGGCCTGCATTGCTATGAATTTACCTCTCAGAATGACTTTTGCTGTGTTCCATAGCTTTTGGGTATGTGCTCCAGTCTCACTTGTCACAAGGTACCTTTTGATTTCTGCCTTAAGCTCATGGTTGACTCATTCATTATTTAGTTGCACATTGTTTACCCTCCATGTGTTTATGTATTTTTAATACTTTTCTAATAATTGATTTCTAGTTTCATATTGTTATGGGCAGAGGAGGTGCTAGACATAACTTTAATTTTCTTAAATTTATTGAGGCTTGTTTTGTGGCCTAACATGTTGTCTATTTTAGAAAATTTTTCATGTACATTTAAAAACAATGTATATTCTGCTGCATAGTGATTAATTCTCAAAAAATATCAAATACATCCATCTTGTCTAGTGTGTCATTTAAGGCCACTGTATCTGTGTTAAATATCTGTCTGGAAGATCTGTCCTTTAATACCAGTGAGGTATTAAAGTCCTCTACTGTGATTGTGTTACTGTTGATGTCTGCCTTTATGTCAGTCAACATTTTCTTTGTGTATTTAGGTGCTCCAATGTTGGGTGAATAAATGTTTACAAGAGTGATATCCTCTGGTTGGGTCAATCCCTTTTGAATTATGTAGTGTCCTTCTTTGTCTCTTGTTATAATATTAATTTTAAAGTTTATTTTGTCTGGTATATGTATTACTTCCCAGCTTTTTTCTCATTTGCATAAAATATCTTTTTTCACCCCTCTACTTTTAGTCCGTGTACGTCTTTTCTTCTGAGGTTATTTTCTTGTAGAAAATATGCCTGTGTCTTGCATTTTTATCTATTCAGCTACCCTATGTCTTTTGATTGAAGCATTTTGTCCATTTCCATTTAATTATTGATAAGTACCTATTCATTGTCATGTTATTATTCATGGTTTTTTGTTTGTTTGTTTGTTTTCTTGCTTGCTTTCTTCTACTTAAAGTTTTGTTTTTTTCTTTACTCTTTCTTTTTTTTTTTTGGTCTTGGGAGATCTTTTTCTCTTCTTTAGTTTAAATGAGACTTGCTGGCCAAAGTATCTTGGTTGCAATTGTTTGCTTTTTAGTATTGTGAATATTTCCTGCCACTCTCTTACTGTCTTCAAAGTTTCTGTTGACAAATCTACTGATAGTCTGATGGGAGCTGCCTTGAATATAAGTAGTTGTCTTTTTTTTTTTTTTTTGGCCACTTTTAGGATTCTTTGTCTTTAATTTTTGTCATTTTAATTATAATGTGTCTTGGTGTGGATCTATTTGGGTTCATCTTTGGTATTCTCTGAACTTTCTGGGTTTTTTCTATTTGGGGGGGCAGCTTAAAAATATTTGCAGTCATTACTTCTTAAAATAGATTTTCTAGTCCTTGCTCCTTTTCTTGTACTTCTGGTATCCCTATGATCCAAATATTGTTACACTTGATGTTACCCTAGAGGTTTCTCAGGCTTTCTACGTATTTTTTAATTTTTTTTTTTTTTGGTCTTTCTATTGAGTATTTTCTGCTACCTTGTCTTCCGCATAACTGTTTTGATATTCTGCTTCATCTAAACTGCTGTTGATTCCTTCTAGAGTAGCCTTTATTTCAGTATTGTGTTATTTGTTTTTGACTTATTCTCTTTTATGATTTATATGTCCTTTTTATGGTTGCTATCTCTATGATGAACTTTTCACTAAGTTCCTTAAGCTTTCTTATAACCTGTATTCTAAATTTTTGCTCTGGTAAGTTGAATGTCTTTACTTCATATAGCCCTATTTCTGAAGGTTTTTCTTGTCCCTTTATTTTAGGATGTGTTTCTCTGTGTCCTAATTCTGGCTTCCGTTCTGTGTTTGCTTCTATGTAGTAGGCATATATCTATATCTCTAATTCTTTGTTTGGTGACCTTATGTAGTGTGTGTCTCATGCATTCTAATGGATCAATCTCACTGATCTCCTGTGCATGTATCTAAGATTGTGCTTGAGTGTGTTGTGTGTGTTCTTCAGTTCTAGTTGAATAGTACACCACCAATAGCACACTGTTAACTGCCCAGTAGAGTGGCAGAGTAACACATAAATTTCCCTGTTTTGCCACACACAGTTGCTTCTGCTGAAGTCCACAAGCAAGTCTTTCCCTATTAGTAGGGTAGGGCTGACCACTTGGTCACCTAGAGACCCTTCATGTTGACAGGGCAAATCTCCAGGGGGCATGAATTTACTTTGAAAAAAAGAAAAAAAAAGAAACAAACACAAAGAGACAAACAAACAATTATAACAAAACATTCCCACTCACAGCAAAGCTGCTTTGGGGGTGGGGGTGGCAAAGCAGCACTGAGAGTTCCCCAGGCAGCCTCAGACACACTTGTGTGCCAAAGATTGAAAGAAAGTCTTCTCCCACTGGCAGGGTGTGGTTGATAGCTCAACCACCCAGAGTTCTTTCATGTGGAAAGGACAACACTTCTGGTTGCCTGTGAAACTTTAAAAAAGAGGAGGAAAAGGTATTAGTAATGGTAATAAAATAAAAAAACAGAAAAATAAAGATAAAATAAAATAAATATTAAACAAATTAAAACTATATACAATTTTAAATAACAATTTTAAAACATAAAATTATATATATATATAAGAATTTATGACAATAATTTAAAAAGAAAAAGAGAAATAGTAAAAATAAAAGAAAAAAAATTCTGTGTAGTAGAACAAAAGAGAGAAAAGAACAGTCTCAAAGAAGAAAGAGATAAAATACATAACAATTAAAACGTTAAAAAGATATAAATAAAAATAGAAAAAAATTTCCACATTTTTTTGCTGTGAACCCCATGATTTGTCACTTGCAGCTCACTTTAGTTACCACAGAGGAGGAGCAGAGAGGCACCAAAAGCACTCTGGGAGTCACAGACAGCTGTTCCTACAAAGGTCTGTAACAATGTCTTTCTCCACTAGTTAGGAGGGGCTGATCACTCAACCAAACAGAGTAAGACCAGGCAAATCTCCAGTGTGCATTTTTGAAAAAAAAAATAGTATACAGAATAATATTAATTATAAATAAGTAAAGTATAAAATCAGGATATAATTTAAAAATGTGTAAGAATTAATAAAGAGTAATAATAAAAATAATAAAATTGCAGGGATGTCAACATAGATCAACGAGGTGAGCCCTTGACCCGCAACCATGAGGTCCAGAGACTGAATCCTGGCCCTGGCTTGTGCAGACCCATATGCTGAACTACAGCACAAGTGGTAACTGCCAAGATGGTGGCGAAGGTTCTTGCCTCCTATGTAGAAGCTCCCAGTTTGGTTTCTGCCCCATGCAGCCCCACATCGACCTATGTGGAATGAAACTATGTCACAGCTAATGATATACAACTATAGAAACTGCTCTGGGCCCTCCCCTTTTCTCTCTCACCTTCTCTCAAACAAACAAACAAAGTATAAATCTTGTAAAAAACAGAAAAATAAAAAGAAAATTGCAGAAAAGAAAATAAGGATAAAGCAAAAAAAAAATGTAAAATTTAAAAATGAAAAACTAATAATTTCCCAGTGGTTTTTTTACTCATATCTCATTTTTAGTTATGCAAGGGGATTGGCAGAGCAGCACTGGGTTCTCCTTGGGGAGTTGAAGTGAACCCTTCCTTCATAGAATACAAAAGAAAAGAAAAGAAAAGAAAAACAAGCAAACAAATAAAACCTTCCCCGGCTAGTAGGGCAGGACTGATCCCTAAGCAGCCCATAGTGCCCGACTGGGTGGGCAGGGCAAAACCTGGTTGGAAAAATTTCTTCAAAGTTTTGCATGTTTTTTTCTCACCTGCCCACAGATTCATTTCACTGCTGGTGCGCGCGCGCGCGCACTCTCTCTCTAATTCGTGTGTTTGTGTATGTGTGTGTCTCTCTCTCTTTCTCTTTCTACTTGTCTACCTGTCCTACAGGGGCTGCCCAGCACAGCCCAACACAGCCCAGCACAGCATAACACAACCCAGCCCAGCACAGCACAGCCCAATGCAGCCCAGTCCAGCCCGGCCCAGTACAACACAGCATGGATACTGTGTACAGCCCAGCCAAGCACAGCACAGCACAGCAAAGCATGGATGCTGTGCACAGTGCAGAGTAGCCCAGCTCAGCTCAATGCAGTCCAGCCCAGCCCAGCCCAGCTTAGCAACAGCACAGCACAGGACAGCCACAACCCAGCACAGCACTGCCCAGGACAGCCCAGCCCAGCGCAGCACAGCGCAGCACAGCACAGCACAGCACAGTATCGGTGCTGTGCACAAGGGCTATTGCAGGATCCTGTAAAACCAGCTTTGCAGCCAAGAGAGTGGGAGCTGGGTGCTCGGTGACCAAGAATCCTCTGGAATATATTATTTAAGCCATTTTGGATGGGGTTTTGGGGTGTGCAGTGCACGTGTGCAGATTTTGTTAGACCAATGTGGTCTCAGAATTGGTTGGGGAAGCCAGGATGGCTCAGTGTGTTAAACTCTCACTTTGCAGCGCCGGGGACCAGGGATCAAATCCCGGCCCCGGCCTGTGCGAAACCATATGCTGAACTGGGGAGCTCCCCCAGTTCAGTTCTCTCTCTGTCTCTGTATCTCTCTCTCTCTCTCTCTCTATCTCTCTCTCTATCTCTCTCTCTATCTCTATCTGTCAAAAATAAGTAAATAAATAAAAAAATTTTTTTAAAAAGAATTGGATCTGTTAAGGAGGATTTAACATAGAAGATTAGTGTCTTCCTGTTGGCTATAAGTGAAGAAAAGTCTGCACTGGAACAATGGATTCCTCCACCCATTACCTCAAAACTCCACAGCTCAACTCTGGCAACTCCAAAAATTCCATTCCTGTGCTTAATACCAGGTGAGTGTGAAAATGATTGGACTTATGTGCAAACTCTCAGGAAAGTGTCTGGATTTCCAGCTGAATTCTGTTCAATGGATATACAGTAGACAGAATTCTCACTGATTTTCCCTGACAGATGTAACAAGATTTTTTTCTTTCTTGCACAGGGTTCCCTGGGCTGAAAAGCCCAGTGAGAAGCTAGTACCCCTCACCCTTCTGTGGAGCCCTATTCCCCCAAGGTGCCCCTCCAGGAATTCTTTGCATTCTGTGGTTTTAAGGTCATCCATTTCACATCTCTGCTCTTCCTACCAGTCTTCACAAGGCTTTATTGTTATGCTCAGTTGTTGAGGTTCTGTTCATTCAGTCCTCCAAAGGTGCCCAAGGTTTACTGTTGCCCTATCTGTTTGCAACCTTGATGTGATCCAGAAAGGCTGCAAACACAGCATCTACCCAATCTGCCCTCTTCCCTCTGCCTGACACAATGTGTTCTTAACAATCATATTTAGATTAATCCTGAAGATTTTGTGAGACGTTAAAGTATTTTAGTTAGCCATTATCTTGTGATTTTTCTTGCTGACATATTTTCTAATGGAGATAATGTGAACTTATTTGACTAAAAATCTCAGGTAAAAGAAAGTGGTATGTTTGCGTTATTTTCAGCAGTGATTACTCTAAAAACATGTCCTTTCTAATTAAGCAAACAAACTCTAACTTTTATTTAATAATAATTAATACTAAATCACATTTACTTAAAAAGAATTTGAGATACCATATTTTTCCATATATAAGACGATATATTTGTCTAAAAATTGTTAGACAAAAGTGTGGGGGTCATTTTATACTTGGAAGTAACCTGTGTATTGATTTCTTAATGTTGCATTAGAAAAGTTACCTGAGGGGTAAGGGCAAGGTGGTTGAAAGAGTGGGGAGTGAGGGAGTTGGAGAGGGCACCAGATATATGGTGATAGAGGGAGAGCTGATTCTGGATGGTTTTCATTCTATTTTTTTTTTCTGGAAGTTTTGAGATCTTCTCTTTTAAGAATACCATTTAAAGTATACTTTTTGGTGAACACAAAGAAATAGAAATACAAAGAAAATGTTCATACTAATGATCAAAAACTCAGCATAAAAGTGGAGAAGACTCAGAAGGTCTGAATTTTAAGCATCAAGTTTTCCTGAAGAGGGCAAGAAAAAAATAGTGACAGAAGTAGAGCCGGAGCAAAATATGGCTACAGCTAACCCTCACACCAAGACAAAGAAGATAGGGGAAGGAAAATGAGGCCTCAGAAGACATTATTATTATTTCTTCCTAATTGCTTATTCACCTCAGTTAATTCAGAGTCCAGAATGGGTTTATAACACTAAACATACCAATTAAAATAGGTAAACTATTTAGAATGTTTGATATTAGAGGCATGATTTTTTTTTAATTAAATTTTGAAAACAGCAAGTTGATGAGGTCAAAAAATTATCCAGGGGAAGCTGGGATGACTCAGTGGGTTAGGCGCTCACTTTGCAGCCCCAGAGATCAAGGATCGAATCCCGGCCCGGCCCTTGCGTACCCATATGCTGAACTGGGGAGTGCCCCCAGTTCAGTTCTCACCGGGGCGAGACCCCAACCAAGTTCCTGCCCTGTGCAGCCCCAAGCCCACCTGTGGAATGAAACTATGTGGAAAAACTGATGATGTGCAACTGTGGAGACTGTTCTGGGCCCTCCCCCTTCTCTCTGTCTCTGACTCTGTATCTCTCTCTCTGTCAAAAACAATAAATAAATCTTTAAAAAAAAAAAGAAAATTCTCCATAATGGTCAATTTATATACAAATCATCCAAGTAATCATAGTCTAATAAGAAAGCAATTTGTGAAAATAAGGCTTCTAATTTTTCAACGTTTGGAGTTCTAGAAAGTTACTGTTCAGCAACAGTTCTATTAGAACTTGAACTCCTAATTTTATAGAGAGTATTCTGACAGACAACAGAAGTGTAAGTACTCTTCAGGCAGGCATGTTAGGTGTCATAAGTAAAAACCAGCAACAGAGATATTCAAATAATCCTGACCTTGACCAAGGTGGAAGGTTCAGGTCCAAGAGGACTTACCAAGACAATATAGGACCACCAAGGAGACAGCACAGCACCCAATGGACTCTATTAGGTACCTTACTCAAATCCATAGCAGCACCAGAGCAAGAGGCAGTTTGCTTTGGATTCCAGCTGTATGACACCATGCAATGCCAACTACTAAAGAGCTCATGTTATAAAACAGTTTATATATTTATTTGGGGTCAAAAATATTCAATTATTGGCAATACAAATTCAAGGGAAGACCTGACATGTACTCTGAAGAGGATAAGGAAAGCCAGAGCTTATAAAGGCAAAAACCATTAGCTGGAACAAACAAACAAATAAGCAAACAAAAACCTTGTCTGTTGGCTATTAAACATTGTGTAATTTTTAGGGCAAAAAGAATTGATCAGGTCCTGGGTTATAATAATTTGATGGAAGAGTTGGTATGTAAACAAGTGGAAGAAAGTGCAAGTTCAAAAATGTGCTTCTATGGCAAGCACAAAGGTCCAAAAGGTCAAACCTCAACTGGGTTTGGGCATGTGTAAGTCTGTCTTCCCTAATTACTTTATTACTCCATTATAGGGCCTCTGAAATTAATACTACATTTTAAATATTTTGGTTCACAAATTCAATTTAAAAATGTTCTTCTAAGTAAAGTTATTCTATTTAACATGAGTAGAAACAACATATATATATATAGTATTTTCAGCAATATGACTGACTGTTGTGGCCTGGATAGTAAAAAGGCTAAGAAGAAAAATTTACATTTAAATCTTGTTTTGACCACTTACTCTCTCTGTGATATTGGTTGGGTTATTTAACTTTGGAATCCCAATTTTGTGATCATAAATGTATTTAATCTTATTAACCTTTTAGTATTAATAATAATATTATAAGAAGTAAACTGTATAACAGTGAGTCTTGAGTAAACAGAGGTAAAAACGTGAGCTAACACATGGTAGATATCTGACAACTTTTAGAAGAATCTGAATAATTCTATTCAGTAATTATAGAAAACACAACAGTTGAAGTGCACAATATATATTTAGAGGACAGTTAGAAAGTATATTTGGCCAAAGTAGAGATTTTTATGAAGAAGAATGTAGAAGAAAAGATGAAAAAATAAATGAATACATTTATTAGCCTGGTGGCCAGGGGTATATTTATAATCTCATTGAGTTTCAGCTTCCTCACAATTAAAATAGCCTGGAAAATGCTGTTTGTTACTCAAAGACGAATTATGGTAGGATATAGTACACACTTATGGAAATTTCAGAGTTTATGTTCAGTCTTTGTTACCTAACTTAATTTAGACATAAAAAAAGAAACATTGTTATTTGTTGATTAGTTTGCCTGTCTGTTAGGTGGTTTGATTTTGCAGTTACTCACTTGTTTTCATGCTAAGGAATATCTTTGTTTAAAGTTGTCTTATATGTTATCTCTTAAGAAAATATTTAATGAAACATGTCTTTTTACATGCTGGTGCTGTAAGAACACAAAGTTCATTTTTGAGTGTTAGTGATGCCAATGGGGAGAATAACACCCTATTCTCCAATTAATGAAGCTCTGTGCACTTTCTTTCATTTATGATAGCCACAAAGGCAGGCTATGTTCCTTAGTATGTTGTAAACAATGGACACTGATGGCTCACTGCTGTAGTCCTCAGGCACTGGAGAGAAGAGCAATTACTTTGCCAACAGAGGTGAACTCTTAACCTTTAGTTTATTTCCAGGAAAGTGTTACTCCTTTGTGGAGGAAATTAATTAAAATGTATTCAGAAAGCTCAAAGACATTCTACAACTAATGAACTTTAAATAGCTTTTTTAAAAAGATAGATTAATTAAATTTCTATGGTGTCAAATAGAAAAAATAAGTTTTAAAAACTTAAACTATATACAGTCTGCTTTTATTCCTAAGAAAAAATATGGAAAAATAGAAAATTAATATTGAGGAAGATAAACTTATTTCAGTAATGATGACAGTTAACATGAGAAGGTAACTGATATAACTATCAGAGGATTGATAAATCTTGCTATTGAGGTAATTGTATCACATTTATTGACTTTCAGGACTTGAGATGAAATGAGATGTTAGAGTAATGATCAAGCCACAAAATACATGGAGGTAACTTAAGTACATATTTCCAAGTGAAAGAAGCTTATCTGAAAGGGCTATTTACTTTGTGATGCCTACTATCTGACATTCTGAAAAAGGCAAAAGCATGGGTCAGTAAAATTATTATTGATCCCTAGAGGTTACAGATGAAGTAGAGATAGATAAACAGGTGAAACATAGGGCATTTTTAAAGTAGTGAAACTCTTTTGTATCATGTCTCACAGAATGCACAACAGAAAGGAATGAACCCTATACAATTCAGTTAATAGTAATATATCAATACTTGATCATCAATTGTACTAAATATACTACACTAATGCAAATGTTATTAATTGAGAAATAGATGGAGGAAGTATGTGGGAGAACTCTATTTTCCACTCAATTATTCTATAAATTAAAAAAAAAAACTTTTTTTTTTAAGCTGCTAGAGGAGTGCAAATTAGCAAACATTATGATGGTGATGATAATAATTTGCAAACACAAATCTGTACATTAGATGAGAGAAAAGAAAACAAAAGAAAACAAACTACCAGGAATTCTAACAGTAAAATTTTAGGAAGTATAAAACTCAATAAAACAAAACAAACAAAAAAAACTTATTATAATAAAAATATTTCAAATAGAACACATGAGCACCTGGAAGTTGGAACAATAATCAGGACACACAGGGGCTGATTAACAAAATCAAATATAAACTTTAGTCTTTTGACAGGGTCACTTAACCTAATTAACTTGAAAATAAGTGGTGAGTGTAATACTTCTTAGTTTGACAATAGCTTTAATAATAACTTATTTCATTAAGATCCAGGATTGTGTGGGTTAATTACCAGCTGTTTTAAAAGTCAACAGATTTATAGTTAGGTTTTAAATAATATAACACAACTCTTTGATTTTAATTTCATCAAAGGACAATATTATCTAAATATCAGACATTGAATATATTAGACTTTCATACCAATCTGAATAGTTACTGAAAGGTTAATGTAGGCTTTGCGAGGAGGAGAGCAAGATGGCGGCATGAGAGGAGAACCCAGACACCTACCTGGGAAGGGACTTACGAACAAAAAGGAACCCACAGGGGAAACCCTGAGAAGCACCCTCAACTGAGAGAACCACACAACGCAGAACAACACACAAAGGTTAGAGGAAAAAGGGGAGAGCGGGAGAGGGAGGGAGAAGGAGCAGTTTGGGGAC
>PVKE010039615.1:0-14939 GCA_004027555.1 Craseonycteris thonglongyai
CTGCATGAACTTCTTAAGCTTATTCAATTGAGCTACACCGTGTTTGAGAAACCATTCTTATAACACTTTGATATTCTAACACACAGTCCCAGAGGAAACCATTAATTTGCATGTGTACCTTGGGAAGTTGGGTAGGGCAGTTACTGAAATGTAATGATTTTGAATACACTCATAATTGATAATATTATTATGACATTTGTAATGGATGTATGTATTTTACATTAAACAGTAAAATATATTAGGTACTTTACAAGGTATTTGTCACATTTTTTTCCTCTAAGTTATTATTAAATAAGTAGATAGAACTCGTTGAAATTGAAACATCATTTTCTATTCAGACTAGATTTATCTGTTTATCTGGACAATTCTTAACATTACCTCTGTGCTTGCTAAGAGTTTTGATTAGAGAGAGAAAGAAAAAGAACACAGAGAAAGACAGAAACAGAAAAAATTTGAGTAAAATTAATTTCTAATATTTATTTCTACTTTTCAACAGATCAAATGCCATAGTACAAGAAAACATATGATTAAACTATGACAGGGTTTTCAGTCAAGTCAACAGCGATAGTATCTGGAAAAATTAAAATTAATAGAGAATAAGAATAACCCAAGAGAAATGGATCAGTTTTACAACCAATCATATATTAAGCTGTTCCCTGAAATTACTATTTTTCACTTTCATGTAAAATGAATTTGAATAAATTAAGAAATGGCGGAAACATCAAAGGAGCTCAAACTTCATATTGGATCTTACCAAACCTTTAGGGGAGAAGGGTAAAAACAAAACAATGAAGTCTCTCACAGCTGGCCTAAGTCTTTAAAAACCCAAATGGGATTTTTTTACATTGCAAAATAGGAGAACCATTTATTTAATAAGGAGGCTTCCCCAGGCTACTTGGAGAGTTTCATTAAACAAGTCAGAAATATTCCTTATAAAATTAACTTTTTAGTAAGCTAGTTCTCAAAAAAATTTAATTATCAATTTAGCATAAGGCTGGTGGAAATGTTTCATGCTTGTTTCACAAAACATCAGCTGGATACCGGAGCATCTACTTTCAGGATGGATCACTATCGTGGCTGTCAGGTGCTACCTGCTCTGGGCAGGGTGCTCAGTCAGGCATTTCTACTGTTCTATAAGGTGTCTTCACAGGTGGCTTCCTCATAACAGGGTGGCGTGGTTATAACAGTGACTATCACAGAAAAGTTTGAAATATATATTATCTTTGTGACATTGCTCCAAAATAAGGTGACCAGATTTTAACATTGGTAAAGTGGGTCACCAGTGACCGGGGGGCAGGGGGTTCTTGCTTAAAAATTTGGTCTATCTCCCGCCGTTCCCTAGCTTGTCGTGCATTCTTTCCAAAAATTGGGACTTTTTTAAAACTCCGCAGCACGCAGGACAAATTGTTAAAAATCGGGACTGTCCCGCCAAAAGCGGGACGTCTGGTCACCTTATCCAAAGAGTCACATGGTATTTCTGTTGTGTTCTGTTCAGTGTAGTCAGACAACTCTGCTCAATTTCAAGGGAGGTAGATATAAATCAACCCCTGCTGATGTAGGAATAGCAAAAAAGATCCCAATGTCCATACTCAGCTCTTTTATGCTCTACACACAATAATTCAGACAAAGTAAATGCATTGGCCCTCAATGGAAAATATAAAAAATACATGTTTTTACACATCACTTGAGCACTTTCAGATGCTCATGTTCAACTTCGATGGAATGTGTTTCAATAGTTCAATTCTATTGTTTAATTTATTCACAAATATTTATAATTGCTGTTTTACATTTACCTTTTAACATAAATCAGGGACATATCTTCATACAAATATACCAATATTTTATTGTGCTGAATAAATCATCTGTATCTAATTACAGTATAATTAACTAAACTATTGACAGTGATTTTTTACTTCTCTTTCTTTTAACTTTAATTATTTTTACTTTCATATTTTTCAGATTGCTCTATTCTAAAGCATATTTGAATTAGAATATTTTTTGTAAATTTATTTTTGCTTCATTTAAAAAATTTATGAAATATCAACAGGATACAACTTATCTTTCTCCAGTTTTTTTTTAAATAAATGAGGAAAATACAAGATTAGATGTGTTTTTCTTTATTCATATTAAATCAGTGGCAGTTCATGATTGTTTTTCCAATAAATACATTTTTGTAATTATTTCTTACCAGTCAGAATGTGAATTGTGAATATTATAAAGTAAAACATATACAAATGTTTCAACAGATAGACAAGATAAACTTATCTTAGCAGCAAAATTTACAAGTTTAGGGCTACTTTTTGGCTGAGCCACCTGAACGAGGCACCTGAATTCTAGTCGGCTGTTTAAAATGTGTATGGTACTCAAAAGTAAGATTGTATATTAATAAATAAAAGTATTAAGGTTATACTGATAAAAGCAATACCTGTCAAGTATAAAATCTATTTTTCTGTCACAAACACTATTTTTCTAAGTGTACCTGTCATTTCTATGCTTATCTCAGTATTAGTAATGAAGCAAGTTGTGCATATAAACAATGGTTAGAAAGAAAATCAACAAAAATTATTTTTATCATTCCTCTCATCTTCCAGTTAAAACTAATAGGATAATATATGATGACAGTCCGAGTCAACTGGAATGATGCAATTACTTTTCTAAATGGATGAGATAAGACTTTTTTACTTAGTTTGCTGTAGTTTTGACTTTCACTGCTTTCATTTCACTAAGTAAATATTTGTGGTTGGCAGTCAAATGAAATCTATCTTCTGTTGAATTTCTTTTTATGGAATTTTTAGGATTATAAATTATTTCCACTGTACAGTGAAGTGATTATAAAATAATAAAATATTTAACCTATTAAAGTGTTCTTTGAAATTGCAAATTATATATACCCTTATTCATTGAATCTTTAATAGCTTAAATTATTTTGGGAAGTTTTTCTTCTAAAACTTTCTCTAAAGATATAAACAGATCACTGAAAATTACTGCATTTTTATATCTATTTTGAATACCACTATTAAGCATCATTGTTAGTTTCATTGCTTCTAAAAAATCATATTTCTTTATATAATAGCAAACTTGTCCTCAAGACAATAAACCTATTAAAATGAAACTAATTGATTTATATTTTATCCATTGATATAAAAATATTCTGCAACACAATTTTAAAATATGTTCTCACCAGTTGATCCTACAAGTTGTTTTACACTGACAATTGAAAATTAGAATGTTTAGCTCTCCTGATTTGTTTTATACTTTGTTTCAAAAGTAATTTATTTTTGAAAATAATTCTCAATTTTTCCCCTATTTCAGCATTTAGAGCTCATCTTTTTCCAGAATAATGTTTCAAAAATAAACAATATAAAAAGAGCCAAAATTAAAAAAATAAAAAGTTATAAATTGAATCACCAATACCAAAAAAAAAAGGCTGAGAAAATATGTATTAAAAAACAAACAAACACTCATTCTAATGTTTTACAAGATAAAATAAAATGATAAACAGTGGGAGTCTAAGCCAGTTAAAACTAATGCATTTGTAACAAAAATTAACAAAACACAATGATTTGATCTCGTAAAGAAAATGACTAATTAAAATAAAATTATATGTTTTCATGTTTGTAAAAAGATATAAATGCAGAAAATATCAAAAATGCAAAGTATGGATTTCCCCCCTTAGTTTTATGATAAACTACCAAACCTGTTTAACGTATTTACTTTTATAAGCCTTCTTTGTTTAGCAGCACATACTATACAAGTACATACGTATTGGTATTTTACCATGAGAATTATAGTTTTCATCTCAAACCAGTGACTTGCCTTTTTACCCATAGCTATATATATTTCATTTTCATTATAAGACACTTGAAACCTTTCCAGTGGTAAATTTCAGTCAACATTTTACATAAAAGAACCTTTATTTTCAGAATAAATATTTTTCATAGTGTAGCATGGTGAGTTTAATTGAACAGTTGACGTATAATATGGTAACTACATTGTACTAATTCAATTTATAGGAAAATATTTGATTATTAAAATATAACCAAGAAAAGACTGAATAGTTATGAGCAGTGAAATACTAAAAAACAGTGAATAATACATAAGATAATTTTTTATCAGTGGCCTTTCATTATTTTATTCTTAGGAATCTAGAAGGGATAGTAGTTTTTGAGTTTCAAATGTTCTTATAAATCTGGTGGTTTCCTAGCTCCCTCAATATCACTGTGAATGGCTAGAATAATTTTAAAAATCAGCTGTTTTTCTAGTCTGAGGTAGCCAACAATGGCCACATTGAGGATCTCCCCATAGAAGTCCTCTTTGAAGGTATGCATGGTAGGAGTTTCTATGGATTTCTTTATATTCTTAGAGCATGGCTGTCATCCTACGCTCACCATCATCTGATGAACATCCCCACTTCCAACACTGGCCCCACCATAATAAATGCCAGTAGTACATCAGTTGGAAGACTACCTACTACTTATTCAGGAAAGTTAGCTTTGGGGATGCCAGGATGCTTGGACCGTGACCAAAGCCCAGCACCGCTTAATGCCAAAAGCAGTGAGGCAGGTGCCTCATGATACTGTCTTCTCTGAGCATGGGCTGTGGCCCAGTCCACAGATCTGGGGTAACTGAGGTCCAGGTGGTGCCCACCCCACACCATCAGCCATCTGTACCTATCCTACCCTGCCTTCCCCAGCCAGCTTGACTGACGGGCCAGACAGACACACAATAGACCAGGAACTGTTGGGATGATGTGCCTGGCAAGACTTACTTGCTGCTGACCCACCAGAACCTGAACAGTGTTTCAGAGGCTGTGATAATGTATTGTTTAAACAATGACCTCTTAATTAAAAAAAAAAAATCACTAAATATTTTTTAGATTATTGAAGTAGCCATTATGCAGGGTATATTTAAAATATACCCAATTTTTTCTGCCAGTTAACATGCCTTCTTAATAGAATAAATGTAAGTGCTGGATCTAGGTACCTGGGTTTAAATACTTGCACTATCATTTCTTGTCAACTTAGAAACAACATTTTACCAATCACCTTATAAATGTAATAATGATGCATCACTTGCAACCTCAGTCTTGGAATTAAATTAAATATTTTATCTAAATGTTTAGCATGCAATCTGTCTTTTAGAAAGTATATAGCTTTTATTTTTAATGATTTTTCTTCCTCGGACCACATTTTAGTTTATGCAAGTGATTTCAGAGCTGGCTTTATCAAAAAATAATTGTTAGAAAAACAAATACTAATTTTCTGCAACAAAATTTCTCTCAAGGCAAATAAAATGAAATTTGAATTTTGTTTTTTTAATGTTTGTTCTATAACTTTTCTGTATTAGCTTGAAAGAGGAAAAGCATCATTTTATCTCATTGTTTCTGCCTCATGAACACTGATTTTCAGAATACAGAAAAATAATTTGGTACTGATTGCTTATTTTCTACTGATTTATTTTACTGATTCCCCCCATGCTTATTTATACTTCCTGTTTGCAAATTTTACAGAGCAATTCTGTAAGTTCTCTACATGAGACATATCAATACTATAAATGGGATTTTAAGCAAGCATATCAAAGCACAATTGACTTTTTTTTCCCTTGTATTTATTCATTTACTTGGCCACAAGAGAAAAAACACATAATCCCTATTCATAGTGAATTTCAATGGTTGGGTTACTAGACTTTATCAAGGCTTTGACTGTCATATTTATTCTAGTAGCAACATTCTTTTTCTCTCAGACTTACAGTAAACGCAAGAGATGATATTTTTTCAATTACATGATTTTTAGTATGCTGATAACCTTTAATCTCAGGTAGATAATTGAAAACTTAAATAGGAAAAAGAGAAATTGAGGGCATAAATTCACTTTACAAATGTCCTTTTTGGAAGATGAGAAAAACATTTCATAATGTTACTTAAAATAGTCTTAATTATTTTAAACTAGAAAAAAAATTCCCTATAACTACTGATTTTTAGAAATTAATATAAAAAATAAAAATAATACCAAGAATTTATAATCCTATAACGATTTATTTCATACTTTGTACTATGTATTATGTTTAGATGACTCTGCCAGCTAAATGCTATGAAATGGGAGATAATAATAGTTGTGAACTTACATAAATAATAGCATAAGTTAGATATACAAAGGAACAAACAAGTCATAGTATTTTTCCCTTATTTTTTTGTTTAAAACAGGGGTCTCCAAATTACGGCCTGTGGGCCAGGTGCGGCCCGCGAGGCCCTCTCATTTGGCCTGTGGAGACCTTTTTATCTACAGAAAAAAATTATGGAAATTTACGTGTATTCTGCCAAGATCAGCCGCTTACTTTTTCTACTTCTGTTCACTGTCAGTGAGATGATATAACGCCATCTAGTGGCAGAGTTTTTAAATGGTTTGCTGCTTGTTCAAGACTTGATTGTTTTGATCACAGTTTGCCAGTTGCAGTTGACTGCTGCGATTAGGAGATGTTGGTGTCAGTTAGCATCTAATTGCGAAACATGTTGCACTCTATTTTATTTAGTGATAATTTCCTTTGTGTAATTACTTACCAGTGTGTATAAAGTATTGGGAATGTCATTAGTTTAACAAAAATTTTCCAAATGTTCTGAAGAGGAAACATTAAAAGCAACAATCTCTTTACCATAAGTGGATATATTTGCAGACTATATTCAGGTAAGTTTAACTTAAGAAATCATAAGAATTTTTAAAAATTGTTTTGGGTCATTTGCAGCTATAATTGCAATGAAATTAGTTCACATAATCAGGTTTTTTGAGCGATATTGTGTGCAAGATACTTTCAGTTTCACTATTCATTCATGTTGAAGTCACTTTATTTTAGTGCCCAACAATGGCCGAGAAGAGGAAAAGAAAAATAGACGATAAGTGTCGGCAATTTCAAGAAGAATGGAGTTTGAAATACTTCTTCATCAAATCTGGCGAGAAAGCATTGTGTGTGATTTGCAACGAAACCATGGCTGTGATGAAAGAATGCAACCTGAGCCGTCCTCATCAAAGCAAATATCAGGAGAAATATGCACAGTTGGTGGGTAATGTCCATGCCGAAAAATTTTTTAAATTACAAAATCAACTCACATCTCAGAGGACATCGTTCAGTAAATCCTCAAATGAAAATGATTCCTTAACTAAGGCCAGTTATAAAGGTGCCTACATCCTGGATAAAAGTGGCAAACCGTTTATAGATGGTGAAGTAGTGAAGGGATGTTAGTTGGAGGTGGCTGAGGAACTTTGCCCAGAAAAGTCGAAACAATTTAAAAATGTAGCTTTGTGTGCAAATACCATTGCCCACCATGTTGCAGACATGGGTGAAAACATTGTGACTCAAATAGCAAAAAATGCAAGCAAGTTTCGCCATTTTTCAATTGCAATGGATGAATCGCTGGACAGCTGTTCCACCTCTCAACTGCTTGTGTTCATTAGAGGTGTGGATGAAGACATGGACATAACACAAGAGCTAGCTCCCCTACATAACATGTATGGCACTGTTACCAGAGAGGATATATTCAATGAATTGAAAAAAACATTTGCTGATTATAACTTGGACTGGACTAACCTCAGTTGACTGACTGTTGATGGAGGAAAGAACATGAGTGGCATAAAGAAAGGTTTGGTTGGACAAGTGAAGCAGATGTGTAATGAGAAAAACATTTCCACAACCAATGTTCCTGCACTGTATTATTCACCAGCAAGCTTTGTGTGCTAAATATGTGGACGTTAGCAGTGTACTGAATTCTGTGGTGAAGATGGTGAATTTAATAAGGTCACATGGGCTCAACCATAGACAGTTCAGAGACATGTTGAAAGATACAGATACAGAATCGCAAGATTTACCATATTACACAACAGTAAGATGGCTAAGTTGTGAGAAAGTTCTGAGCAGAGTATTTGAAATAAGAAAGGAAATACAGTAAGTGACTTCCTGGAAAGTAAAGGCAAGCCACAGCCATTACTGTCTGATGAAGAGTGGGTATGGAAATTGGCCTTTGCTGCAGACATAACTAGTCATTTAAATTTTCTGAACCTAAAACTACAAGAAGAGAAAAATCTAGTTTCTGATCTATACACCCACCTAAAGGCCTTCAGATCTAAACTTGTCTTGTTTTTGGAACAAGTACAGGCCAACAACTTGATGCACTTTCAGCAGTGCAAGGTCTTAATGGCTGAAAAACAGCTGAGTTCCCCACGTCATTTGCATGCGAGATCATCAAAGACCTCCAGCTGCAGTTTCAGCAGTGGTTTTCTGACTTGGATTCAAAGGCAGAAGAAGTGAGACTGTTTCAAAACCCATTTGAAGACGATGTGGCCAGTTGCCCAGATGAACTGCAGCTGAAGGTCATTGAGTTGCAAGCAAATGACCTCTTTAGGGACAAGTTCAAAGAAGGACTGGTGGGTTTTTACCCGTTTTTGCCCAAGGAAGACTTTTCTAATGTCAAAACTTTTGCATCAAGTTACCTCTCAATCTTTGGAACAACATACTTGTGTGAACAAACATTTTCAAGAATGAAATACATGAAGAACAATTTGAGAGCAAACTTATCTGATGATAATCTCAGGTCACTGTTGATGTTAGGGACATCAAATCTAAAGCCAGAAATGTCTGCTATTTTGGCATCCAGGAAACAATTTCACCATTCCCACTAATACAGGTGTTCGGGTGTAGTGTATCAATGTGTTACTAAATAATAACTGAATAAAATAATATTAAATAAATAATTAAAAACAACATTTATGTTTTGGTTATTTTTTATTTGGACCTTGAGTGTGTAGTTGGCCCCCAAACTGCTGTTTGATAGTTAATGCGGCCCTCTGACTGAAAAGTTTGGAGACCCCTGCTTTAAAAGAAATAATTAAAAATGGGTTTTGATGATTTAAGACATAAAACATAAGTACAACCTTAAGAAATTGCTATGTTCTTCTCAGTAAAATAAGATTAAAAATGTCTTGATAATGGAAATAATTACTTTGTTGTTGTTTTTGTTTTGGTTTTGTTGTTTAGAATATGGTAAAGTTGTACAAATAAAAATAATTGGCAAATAAATATACCACACTGGAATGTATTTTGTAAAATTTCTGTTTTTTTAATATGTTTATTATGAAAAATTTTAATGACAATATTATTTTTCAAAATTAAGATTATCCCTTAAATTTACCAAATGACTTTTTTGAGTCTTGTAAGAATAGTAATTTCTAAGTAATCTATTAGAGGTACTCAAACATGTTGAAATGCTAATGACAATTGTATATTTGCCTTGAGTAAAGTACACATACACTTAGGCTTCACAATTGATAAATAATGAAGTAAAACATTTTGCTACTATTCTTATGTAGTTTACAAGCCCAATCAACTCAGATCAAATATATGTGCCCCAAGTTACTTTTTTTATGCCAATTTCTACCATTGCATAATACCACAAATACAGTATGACTAATAACTGTCAGTGAAAAGTTATCTTTTATCACTTCGTCCCTATCGCTATTATCTTCAGAATTCATGTTAGTACAGTTAATTGTATGCAGATATTATTTCTTAAATAATTTTACTCATAACTGTGACTTTGTAATACTAATTAAAATAATTATTTTTCATAAAATTTTTAATATTTAAATTTTTTATTGTGATTTATTTCAACTATAGAAAAAATAACAGAAACATTGCATATACATATCTGTCCATTATTACAATTAAATCTATATTACTTTTAACTGTTTTTTATTTGTCTTCTGAGAAATTAAACCTTTTACACATGGACAAAAGTCAACATACTGGTACCATTTTTTTTCTCTTTCTCATTTCCCACAATTGATTTAATTTCTGAAATTGGTGAGTGTCATTTCCACATTTCTTACTATACTTTTATTGTGTATGCTTTAATATATAATATAGCACATAACAGCATTGTTTTGCTTTGCTTCTTGAAATGTTATAGTGGATTCAATAAGTTATCTTACAATTTTATATGTCAGTGTAAAGAAAGTAAAATTGACCAGTACTATTTTACCCATGTATTGCCATTTATGGTTTCATTACAAAATAAAACCATATATATATATATATAACTCTCTCTATATATTTTGGAAAACATGTATATACACACTGCCTGTGTGTTTTAATGAACACTGGGGACTCTCACCAGTAAACAGAGCAGGCAGAATAAAGACGAAAATCAGAATTCAAAATACCATTAAAGGTCCAGTAAGTATAACACTTTTTCTTCCCTTTGATATCTCCTCACTTGAGCCCTGATACACCAGAAGAGGTCACTGAGCCACAGATGAAGAGATCCAGGAGAAAGTCTCCACTTCTTGCTCAAGGAGTGTGAAAGGGAACCCTGAACACTCAGAGAATGTTATTCTCTTTTGTTTTCTTTCCTTTGTTCTCCTTTACTCCATTCTTTCAGCAATCTCCTTATGATGGCAGCAGCTGGCAATAATAGAAGCCTGAAGCAGCAAAATTCTAAGGGTTGACAGCTTTTTCTTCTTTCTTCCAATGAAATGTGCTCCTAAAATAATGGGTACAATTTATCTAATTTTTGTCTTCTCTGTCCTTGTTTTGCTTGGCTTTGGTTGTGGAAGTAGTTTTGGGAGTACACAGCAAGGCCGGGTATATAAAACCCCAGGTTTTTGTCTGGAATTCCAGAGATGAACCTAAAGAAACCAAAAAATTGCAAGGGAGGTTGTGGAGAGAAGTGCTAAGAAACAATATACACAAAGTTGCTTATGAATTTTGTGAGTCATCTTCAAACTTTACATGTTTAGTTCTAATCCCATTTTGTTTACCAACTATTTTGAGTATTGAACAGATGGCTGGTCCAACACTCAGGTCTGAATATTGGTTGGTGCATACATGGAAGATATGTGAATATTAAATCACAATTGACTTTTAAATCATAGCCCATGTAAGACTATCAACTTTCTTCACAGAATTTAATGACGATCCAGCATAACATTCATAATGTCTAAGATACAATTCAAAATTCTTTAGAATTTGAAGAACCAGGAGAATCCCAGCTTATATGCAAAAAAATAATCAGACACCAGTGATAAGATGACATATATATTGAAATTATTTGACACACTTTAAAGAAGGCATAATATTTTTATACAAAACTATAGAAAGCAATTTAAAATGTATTTGAAAATAATAGGAAGAAATAATTTTAACCAAGAAAAATAAGATACATATTGCTTTAAAAATAAAATTTACTATAAAGACTAATTAGAAGAACAGAAAAATTAAAGACAGAGCAAGATAAATTATTCAAACTGAATAATAGAAAAAAAAATTAATGATTGTAGCCTTAGCATTGTGTTGTGCAATAACAAAATGCACGTTGTTCTTTGGAGTATTAATTGAGGAAAAAGAGCAAAGTGCTGGAACAATATTTCAAAAACTCATGAATAGAAACTTTTCTAATTTGGTACAAGATATAAACTTACAAATTAAGCTTAGTAAATCTCAAATAGGGTAAGTTCAAAAAACTCCATGATTAGACTCCTCATAATGATACCACTGAAAACTAAAAATAAAGAAAAATCTTAAAAATACGCAGAAAAACAAATAAACATAAAGAACGTTGTCTATAGGGAAAAATAATTTGATTGACTGCAGATTTCTCAATAGAAGCCACGGACTCCAGAAAGTAGAAACACAATAGTACAATCTGAATACATTATGGACTAGAGTTAGTAACAGTATATCATTATCATTTCATTAATTGTGGCAAATGTAAAAAAAAAATTAATCATTAGGAGAACTGAATGTGAAGTGTTTAAGAATTGTCTGCACTATTTTTTATATGTAAAAGATTCTAAAATATATATATTAAACTTTTTTTTTATTAATCTCAATAATAGAATAAATAGAACAAAGTAAAGAATCAGTGACCTGGGGAAGCTGGAATGGCTCAGCGGGTTAAGTGCTCGCTTTGCAGTCCCGGAGACCAGGGATTGAATCCTGGCCCCGGCCCATGCGGACCCATATACTGAACTGGAGTCTGCCCCCAGTTCAGTTCTTGCCAGGGCTTATGTGGGAGCTCCTGGCCCAGTTCCTGCCCTGCACAGCCCCGCATCCACCTGTGGAGTGAAACTATATGGAAAACTAATGCTGTCAACTATGGAGACTGCTCTGGGCCCTCTCCCTTCTCTCTGTCTCTCTCTATCAGTCTCTCTGTCTGTCAAAAACCAATAAAAATAAATCTTAAAAAAAAAAAAAGAATCAGTGACCTGAGTGATAGAGTCATATAAAATACTGAATCTGAATTAGAAAAAAAGATAGACTGAAAAAATGAACAGAGCTTTAGAGACTATTACAAATGATTCCAAATTAACAGCACCAGAGCCCCCGAAGGCAAGGATAAAGAAGTTGGGGCTGATGAAGTATTTGAAATTATAATTGCTTACAAGTATAACTTCCTAAATTTGGAGGGAAAAAAAATACACTGACAGATTCAAGTATCAGAGACTAACAAAAACTGGATAAACCAGAAAATATTAAACACCAAGACACATAATAGTCAAACTTTTGAAAGTTAAAGACAAAAACAAACAAACAAACAAACAAACAAAACTTTAATAGGGAAATGCTTACCTAGTTCTGAAAACCCAGTGTGAATGACAACAGATGTCTCACTGGAAAACACTAATGCTAAAAGGAAGTGATACAACGTTGTTCACTTACTGAAGGGAAAGATAATTTCCACCTCAGAATGGTCTGTGTGTACTAAATTACTATTTAGAATGAAGGGGAGAATAAAGACATTCTCAGAGAATTTTCTGTCAACACAACTACCCTAAATCGATAGCTAAAGAAACTTTTCTAAACAAAATATTCAAAATAAAATAAGAAATTTTGAAACATCAGGAATAAAGAAGGAATATGCAAATATGTAAGCATATTCTAGGTTATTTCCTTTTCACATATTCTATTGGATGGTTTAAGTGAAGATTAGAACATAAAGATGGTTCTAAATATATGTAAATGAAATAGTTAAGAAAATTATATTATAGAAAAAATAAACACAAAGAAAGCAGCAAAATGTTAGTAATAAAGGTAATTGAAGAAATCAATGAAACAGAAAACTAAAAGGTAACAATAGAAAAATTAATGACACAAAAAATTTGTTTAAAAATTAAAAATAAAGTTGATAAACCTCAAAGATTAACAAAGAATAAAGAGAGAACACATAAATTTCTACTACCAGAAATGAACAGGAGTTATAATGAAAGACCCTATAGACATTAAAAAGAATAATAAGAAAATGCTAGGTACTGCTTCATACTCATAAACTTTAACTTTTGGTATAACCAACCAATTACTTGTAAAACTCAATCTGCCACAATTCACCTAATATGAAATAATTTAGTAATCCTATAATTATTAAATTAAATTTATTTATTAAAAACTCCCCCCCCCAAAATCTCCAGGCCTATTAAAGAATTCTACCAAATTTATAAAGAAGAATGAACATGAAATCTCGAGAATCTCTTCCAGAAAATAGACGAGGAAACCTTCTCATGTCATTTATTTTGTAAGGCCAGAATTACTCTGATACCCAAATTAGAAACAATATACCAAAGAAAAACTATAGACCAACATCCCCATAAGTAGAAATACAGTTGTTGTTTTTTTACAAAATGTTAGCAAATATAATTCAGCAATATATAAAACAATTATATATCCTGAACACTAGAAGTTTATTCCAGCAATAGTAGGTTGATTTGTTATTTAAAAATCAATCTGTGCAATCCATTTTATGTGTATTAACAGGCTAGAAAAATATTACATAATTTTATAATTTTATTCAGAAAAATAATTTGATAAAATTTAACACCTACTGTATTCATTTAAAAATTCCAACAAACTTAAAGGAAAGATTTTGATTTTGATTAAGAGTGTGCCCTAAACCCCTATAGAAAGTGTCATACTTAAAAATTAGAGCTTTTTACTCTTAAGATTGGGAATAAGGCAACTTTTCTACTCTCAATACTTTTTTTTACCATAGGTCTGCAAGTTCTAGCCAATCAAATAAGGCATAAAGGAATAAATAAATAATTGAAAGAATGAAAGAATAGGTAAGCAGATTACAAAAAAAAAGTGAAACCATTTTTATTTACAGGTAACATACATTTTTATGGAGAAAATATCCAGAGATAAAAGAAACAAAGAAAAAAAAATCAAATTTTCTAGAACTGAATTCTATAGGGTTATGGGATATAAAATAAACACACAAAAATCTATAATTTTATGTATGAGTAGTGAACATATGGTTATCAAAATCAAAAGATCACAATATTACTTATAATTGCTCTAAAAATGAAATATAGGGGATGCTGGGATTGATCAGTGATTTGAACTCTTGCCTTACAACCATGAGAGATCCGGGGATCAAGACCCAGCCCCAGCCCATGTAGACCCATATCCTGAATTGGGGCATATCTCCCATGTGGAAGGCCCCCAGTTCGGTTCTTGCACTAAGTGGCCCCACATCCACCTGTGTGAAATGAAACAACTTCAAAATTAGTGATGTACAGCTGTGTAGAATTCTCTAGGCCCTCTTCCCCCTCTCTGTCTCTGTCTGTTTGTCTGTCTGTCTCTCTCAAATAATAAATTTTAAAAAATGAAATACTTGGACATAAATCTAACCAAACCAGTTAAAACAAGCAAGCAAACAAACAAACAAGCAAACTAGTATGCTAAAAACTACAAAATCTCAATTAAATTAATAAGATTTAAATAAATAATACCTCACTTAAATTGAGCATATAGTGTTTATGAATTGGAAAACTCAACAAAGTATATTTAAATTGATCTGCAGGCAACATATCACCTCAACTACTCTTGCTTTTTTTCCCTTGAAACTTTTCTACCAGTGCATCTATCATTCAGAGTTACTCAGGCTACACAAAAATGAAACT
>PVKE010039616.1:0-14939 GCA_004027555.1 Craseonycteris thonglongyai
GGCATAGTATTTTTTAAACTAAACAAAAACAAAATCACTCTCCAAAAATTATTTAAAATTTTAAAAAAGTTTTATTTAGCTATATTTGGTATACAGTGTTCTATTGGTTATTTTAATTTCAGGTGTACAATACAGTAATTCAACATTTGTGTGTCTTACAGTGTGATCACCCCACTAATTCTAGCAGTCATCTGTCACCTTTTAAGCTTACTGCAATATTATTGACTTTATTCTTCTTTTCACACATCTTCCCACCCTTTCCCTTCTGATAACCATTTCTTTGGTCTCTATGAGTTTGTTTTGTTTTGTTTGTTTGTTTGTTTTATATGCCACATGTAAGTTGGCATCTTTTAGGAATTTTACTGGCTAGGATACTGTCTCACACATTTATCTACTTAGTCTTACCTGACCAATCTTTTTTCTTCTTTGTCTTAAAATCAATTTTGTTGATATATAATTTAGGTATGATAAATTGCATCCATTTAACGTATACAGTTTGATAAGTTTTAACAGATGTGCATACCTGTGAAATACCACAGCCAAGATAAAGATCATTTCTATCATCTTCAGAAATTTTTTGGTGCTTGCATTGCCATCTATCTCTTCTTCACCTTTGGCTTTAAGCAGCCACAACATACTTTATGACATTATGGTTTTCCTTCTCCGAGAAGTTCATATAAGTGACAGTATGTGGCCTTTGTGTTTAGTCTTGCCTTCACGTGATACTTTTGAGAATAATATTGTCGCATGTGTTAGTAGTTTCTTGTTGTTGCTGAGTATTATTATTCCATTGTATGAGCATACTGTATATTGTGCATTCATTCATCTATTAATGGTTGTTTGCATTGTTTCCTGCTTTTGCATATTGTGAATAAAACTTATAAACTGTTTTCAGTAGTGATTTTACATACCTACTAGCAATGTATATGAATCATACTTGTTAACTGTTCTTGTCAACTTTTGCTGTCGTCCTTTTAAATTTTAGCCCCAGTGGATTTATGATAGTATCTCATTGTGGTTTATATTTGTCTTTCTCTTATGACTAAAGATGTTGAGCATCTTTTGATGTGCTTGTTGGTTTTATATCTTCTTTTGTGAAGTGTGTCCAAATCTTTTACTCACTAAAAATTGGGTTGTTTGTCTTATTACTGTGGTGTAGGAGTTCTTTTGATATTTTACATACAATTAAT
Organism: Craseonycteris thonglongyai; assembly: GCA_004027555.1. NCBI lineage: Eukaryota > Metazoa > Chordata > Mammalia > Chiroptera > Craseonycteridae > Craseonycteris > Craseonycteris thonglongyai. The sequence continues at coordinate 1,191 of PVKE010039616.1, forward strand.
TTGTCAGATACAAATTACAAATATTTTCTCCCATTCTGTGGCTTGTCTTTTTGTTTACTTGATCAGTTGGGATGTCATCAATATCTTTTTTTACAGGTTATTTTAACAAATTAAGAAAGAAACTGTGAGTAGATGATGAAATCATAGCAGAATATGAACTAGTACATTCACCTTAGAAGGTTTACCTGATCTGGGCATTAGACATTGGGAGTGAAGACTTAACCGTGAATTAAGGCATGTCCTATTAAGTCAGAACTGGAGAACAATGGTCCTGTTGGTAAATATGTCAATAAATAAATATCTTTACTGTTGCCAAGCTATAGACATGTCTATCGTTCCTACCAGCCTTAAAAGCTGTCTTCTAAACCAGTGTCTTTGTTCTTGTACCTGCCCTTTCCTTATTTTCCTGTTTAAAATACCTAGCATAGTATTACACATTCCAGGAAGAGGGTTCTCAATATTGAAACTTGCCATTGAGACTTGATGTCCATTTTAGCACCAGAGTTAAATAAGATTTAGAATCCTAAGACTTTTGGTCTAGTGGTTGACAAACCAGCCTAAGGGCTAAATCCAGCTTAATACTTCTTTTTTTGTAAATAAAATAAGTATGTACTTATGTTATTTGTTTGCTATGACTGTTTCCATACGGCAGTGGCATTGTCCCAACAGAAACCATCTGGCCCACAAAGTCTAAGATATTTATTATTTTCTCTTTCACAGTATAGGTTTCCTGACTTCTCATCTAGGGAGAAGCAAGTCTGTTAACTTATAAGCAGTAGAAAAAGGAGTCATTTCTGTCTGGGTGGAAACTCATTTTTCCTCAGAGACTCATAGTCACCAACCATAACAAGAGGGATGCTGTTCAAGAAATTGGAACTAATCTTAAAGATTTTCTTAAAAGTATAATAATATATTCATTGATAGCGTTGTGAACACAGTACTTATCACCATCAGAAATAACTACTTTTTTCTAGAGTACCACATACTCATATATATAGATGTATGTTGTCCTTCAACAGCCTTCTGAAAAACACTTTAAAATTGCTTCCCTTATATCTCTCTTTGCTCTTGTAGCCAGCCCCTGGCCTAAGAGTAATACTGGAAAAGTGAGAAGTCAGTTAACAGTATATATCAGGATTAGGCTTGGAGGATGCAGAATGAGCAGGAGTGAGGGGTTGCGGAAGGGGTCCAAAAACAAAAATCATCCAGAAAATTTAAGAGGCCTTCTTTGTTGTTGGCACTGGGATGATTAGAGAAATGCTACAGATGATTTGTCCTTCTAGGAAATTCTTTCCAGGATACATAGGTCAAACAGAGTGACATCAAGAACCAAATAGTTAGGTTTCTTTTTCTTCTTTTTTTAGAAGATTTATTTTATTGTTTTTGACAGAGACAGAGAGAGGGGGTTGGGGTTGCCCAGAGCAGTCTCCATAGTTGTATGTCATCAGTTTTTGACATGGTTTCAGTCCACACAGTTGTACTGGGGCCTCCCGCAAAGGAGGCATGCCCCTTCGAGCCAGGGGGTGAACTGGGGGTGAGAACTGAACTGGGTGCCTCCCACATGGGAAGCACACCCCAGTTCAGCATATGGGTCCACACGGGCTGGGGCCTGGACTCAATCCTTGGTCCCCGGGGCTGCAACGTGAGTGCTTAACCTACCTGCTGAGCCATCCTGGCTTTCCCTATTTGGGTTTCTTAAACAAGCACTGGTTTTAAAATTTTTATGCAGTTAACTTTGTGTCATGTGATGAGGATTTTTATTTTTGGACTAGTTAGAAAATCCCACTCATTTTTCATGTCTTTTGCCAGTGTTTGAATTTTCTTCACTATTTATGTCTTCAGACAGCACATGCATCCAGTATCCTTGTTCCTTTAGTCGGTATTCAATTTTACTCCTCTTTCTGTTGATTAACATTTATAAATTGACCTATGGCAAGTACTTTGAAATTTTCCTGCCTCAAAGTAATGACTTTATGTAATTCAGTTTAATTTTTGTAGACAGTAGAGGTTGTAATTGAATATTCAAAACCAGAAATACCAAACACATTAACTTTTTTTCTTTATCTTAGGTATGGCTGTGTCATAGCCAATATCATTAAATCTAAAATTCCAGCCTCCGTCTTATTTATTTTATCAGAAATGGATTTTTTCTTTTTAAATTGTTACAGAGCTATTCTATTAGATGTAATTAATTATGCCCTGGGAGTTGAATTATGATAAGATGACTTTATAATCATGGTTCATGTGAAGAGGACATATTTCATTGATGTTCTTCTTCCCTATTTATGTTCACTAGAAATAATATTTAAACTGGAGTTTTTTTCTTAATACAGAATAACATTAAAATAGGGTTATTAATGTGGGCACATTTTACTTTGAATCCATAGGTGAGCCACGGTCATGGCTTTAATCTTAAAAGGAGACATGTAAAATTGTGCGTACTAATATTTATACAAATTAAGATATTCATTTTTATAAACCAATATCAATATATACTTATTTCTGTTCTGGTTATTTTTGAAGATGCCTTTAAATTATATTAATACATTGAAGTATTACTAAGTTTTTCACTGAAACTTTAAACTAAATATTTTTTAGTGTATTTTTTTTTTCCCCGAGTTGCTTCTAAATAAAATTTGTACTTCTGAAGTGTGCTGTCAGGTGCCAAACTCAGGATATAAGAGGGACATAGAATCTATTCTTTTGGGAGACTAAACTTGGGAATATACCATGAAGGCTTAATACAGTGTTAGTTTTTTCTGATATGTGCAATGTGTAACATATTTTTAGGAACCTGCACATGTTCTTAGAGTTAGTAGGTAGACAAAAGCTTCTTAGGAAAAAATAAAAAGCACTGATGAAGTCATGCACATTTGTTAAAATTATAGCTGTTCTTTCCTTAGACATGTTTTGAACTTTTGTTTAAGTTTCTAAATTTTATTACTTGTTTAGTCATTGGTTTGTATGGAAGCATTCAGAGTTGTAAATGTATGTAATTATAAAACTACTCAATTTCTAGCTTTCTGACTAAAAAGTTTTGGGGGGGCAGGCTTTATTTTTGTTTATATTTATTTAAAATGTAACTTTCTACAGAAGTTTCATATTAAACATCTGTATATAAAAGACATAGTTGTATAGTGGCCGAATGTTCTTGTTTTTTCTTTCATTTGAAAATTATACAGTAATATCTTTAGTTTATTTCAGTTGCATATAAATACTATTTTCAGTATTTCTAGAGCAGGACTTTTATTACTAAAAAATCTCACGAACGCGTAAATACTCAGAATGTATTTCAATATAGAATTGTATGTAAAATTATTTCTAAAATACAACAAATTTTGTGAGTAACACACACTTATGCATTTCATTCTTACTGAATTTATGCACAATAGCCAAGCCCTCCCAACTCTTTGGATTTATAATTCTGTATTTATGCAATCTGTGATTTCAATAAGATATTTTTTTACATTAATGTACAGTAGAATAGCCATCTTTGATTATCTATGATAAATGAGAAAAGACCAGAGCATAAACAGTTGCAATTTAAAAATAATTTTTTAAATTTCAGTCAAGCCAGTATTTTTGTCTGATTTTTTCTTCACTAACAATTTCTGCAGCCCATTCTACCATCAAAAATAAATAAATAAATAAATAAATAATTCCGTAATACCTCTAAGAAGTAGCCAAATTGACAGTTTATATCATTTCATTTTAGTTTATTAATCTGGTTCCTGTTAGATATGCTAAGAGTGAATAACTCAGGATTAAAAGGAGAATAAAAAGCAGTTTCAGATAGTGCACATTCTGAATAATTCTTCCTTGAAAAACAGCAAGTGAACTGAGCATTTACAAGAATGTTTTTTTCTTATTTATCTCAGGAATATATTCTGATTTAAAAAAGTTGTTACTATAGAAAACACCATAATAAAATATTTGTACATTCTGTCTGATACATTATTAGTGCTCAAATAATTCTATTAAAGTACTTTTTCTGATTCTAGTTTGTTTTAATAATGAAGGAATTATTGAAATGTTCTGTGAACCCTTGGTTATATTATTAGTATCTAATAGGGCCTTTTATTGTCATTTTTCAAGGATTTCACTTAAATAAAAATCCTTATTGTTTATTGTTTTCATTGTAGTCATGGAAGATAAATAATTTAGCTCTTTTGTGAAGATAAAATTGCCCTTCATACTCATGACTTATATTTAGTAATATAAAACCTGCTCTAGTAATTTTAGCTAGTAAAACAAAAATCTCATAAATAATCAAAAAACAGCCTGGAGTAGAGTTGTAATTTTATATCTCATCACATTACCCTACTGGAAATTTATAGTCATTTGTTTATGCTCCCTAACTTATCATTGACATGGTCGCCAGTGATCATCAAGGAGAAATGTGCATGTCAGACAGTATCCAGATTTTTAAATTTACATGATCAGAAATCATTTTATTTTGATAGAGTTCATTTTGAGAGTTTATTTTTTAATGTGTTTTCCTTTGCTACCAATATAATTTCTAAACCTTTTGCCAGTTTTGTAGTTATACTTGGCTACAGCAAATGGTGTTACTGAATTTTTTCAGAGTTCTTGTGGAATGATACAAATACAGTAAAGTCTCTGTTAACCTGAACTCAAGCAACCAGCAAAAAAAAAAAACTGCTGGCTGCTTGAGAGTGCCAGTTGCTTGAGTGCCGTTAGTGAAGAGTCAGCTTACATTTATTCAGCATCTATCAGTTCCCATGGGTGCCAGTTAATTGAGAGTCATTACTGTAGTAATGTTTATTAAGTACAGTAATTATTACCAAAGTTATGTTACTTGAACTTCCTTATATCCATTTTGACAGTCTTCATTTTTTCTTAAAAACAACAACAAAAAACAATCCAAAACAGGTAGTCACACAAATTTGTTGTCCTGTAGTTTGATCTGTCTTAAAACTTAAGTGGCTTTCCATGTGGCCACTCACCATTTGCAAGTAGTGATCAGGTTACTTTTAAACAACATTACATTCATTCATATGACTACTTAAGAATGTCTAGGAAGAGAAAAGAGGAGACTGGCATAGCAAAGCTGACTTTAATCCTGTAATTTTAATCCCTGGTTATGTTCTCATTGTTGACATATTGCCCTGCTATTCAGCATTGCTTCTCAGTTCACATCATGCTGAATTATATGATGATCATTTCTTTTCAGATATTTTGGAAAAAGGTTATAGTACATTTTTAAAGATTGTAACAAGTTTCTTGAAGGAAAAATTCTGAGTATTCTAATGCCTTTTTTTAAAAATCATTTATTTGCTAGGTAAGTTCTCTTCTACGCTTTATGAGACTGGTGGCTGTGATATGTCACTTGTGAATTTTGAACCAGCAGCAAGAAGAGCATCTAATATCTGGTATGTGTACTTGCATATATTTGCCACATTTAAAGATTTTAAGCCTTGATATATAAAAGTTGTTTTGAAAACATTTGTTTATATTGTCTTAAATAATTTCTCATAGTGCATTTGTCTCTAGAGAGAGTTTGTTGCTATGGGAAAAAGAAAGTCTTAAAAGCTATTCTATGTTTTTAAAAATTAAGTAAAAATTTTCTGTAGATCTTATGGTGGGACAATGGTTTGCACAGGTGCAGATTTAACATTAGGTGTGTATGTGTGTGTGTGTGTACACATATATGATATGAAACTTAGACAAATGTTTATACAACTAAGTTCATACACAATCAGTTCTTTTTTTGTGTAATTTAAAAATTTTATTGTTTTGTAAAGGTTTGGTCAAATATATTTTTAAATGATATATATATTTTTTAATTTGTTTACCATCTATAAGAAGGAATTTATTAAGTTATGGGTCATATGAGTGTGTTACATTTAGTTTCTTTTTTCTCCTTTCCTTAGGAAAGAATTAAATAATGGAGAAATTAGAAGAAAAGCAAATAAGAAATTAGAAATCCTGATCATATGACATAATTATAGTTTAGAATGTAACATTTAAAAATTTTTTAAATTTTATTTATGTATGCAGGTTGTTGCTTTGAAAACCATTATTGATTAATTGGCTCACTTTTTTCACTTTGGGTAATTTGATTTCTTTAGGACTTCCATTTAATGATGGACACACCTATTTAAGTATTATACATCTATGGGCAACTTGCTTAGATTTTTAAGTTTTGAGGTACCATTTTCAGTCACTTAGCGTATTGAAGAGATGGAACATTTAGAATATTATACTCTTTAAACTCCTTTTCAGAATTCATCATGTCAAAAATGATTAAATTGGAGTGTTAGATCATTTTGTAACAGTAGAAACAATAGGAGGATGGAACAATGTAAACAATTATGTTTAATATAATTCAAGACAAGAACAATTCCTTACACCTTAAATGTGGTAAGGTCTCAGGTGTTGAAATCTAAACTTGATTCAACTATAGAAACTTTATTGTCATGTTCTAGACTTTTTATAGCTAAAATTTATTGTGTTTCTAGGCAATAAGTTAATTGCTTTCTTAAATACTTTTCACAAGAAACTTGTGATAAAGGTAGGCACTATCTCTGTTAACAGTGAAGATACTGAGGTATAAAAGGTTGGATGTCATGTCCAAGATCATGGATGAAGAGATTTGAATATAGATACTCTGACCTAGAGGCTATGCTTTTAATCAGTCACAACTCTAGGAAAATGATATTTTGCATTTTGAAGTTTACATAGAAAAGGGAAGACAATATAAATATTATCCAGTTGTAAAAGACTATTTTTTCCTACTATTTGACAAGTTGTTTATTCCCTAAAGTTTTTTTCATTTTATTTTAGTGACACGGATTCTCATGTATCCAGTTCTACCTCAGTTCGATTTTATCCACATGATGTGGTAGGTTTTCCTTTGTAAAATGATGTGTTTTTTGGTTAAGTCACTATACAAATCAAAAAATTATGAATTATGTGTTGAGAACTATGGCAAAATACCCTTGCTGCCCCATAGTGGATCTGTTAGAAGTCCTTTGTTAAAAAACTTAACGTACAGAATACCATGCAGTTTAATTTTGCTATGTATAGATCATTTATTACGCTTTTGAGGATATATAAAGGTCCATTTACTCACCAACATTGTAATATGATTATGCCATTTAAAAACTTCACTTTTGAAAATTAGGATTTTGATGCAGTTATTTATTGTTTAACTATTAGTTATTCATATACCAGTGTGTGTGTTGTGTGTGGGGGGGGGGAACTTAGTGATGACATCACTATAAAATATGCCACATAAAATACAGTGGGGATATTTTAAAAAGATAATACTACCTTTGCCATCAAGATGTATATATTGACGTTGCAAAAGACAAAATGGATGAAATCCTTTTAAATAATACATAAGAGATACGGTACTTGTAGGTAAATGTAGTACCAAAGGGTTTAATTATTAGTAGCTTCCTGTAGATGATGCATTCTGAACAGGGTTTTAAGACCATAAATGTGAGTTGGCAGAGAGCAAAGGTTTTCAACTGGTAGACATTTGGCAGTGTTTGGAAATTTTTTGCTTGTCACAGTGTGGGGAATGCTACTGGTAGTGTCTAGTGGATAGAAGCCAGGGATGCTGTTAAACAACTGTAGTGGACAGCACAACCCCTACAACATAGAATACCAGCTGAAAATTAATGTAGTGCCAAGGTTGAGAAACCCTGCCATAGAGGGTAAGAAAGAGTGTTTGGGGAAGTCTTCATCAGTGCTTAGAGATATAAGTGGCTGTGTTATATAAGAAGCAAAATTTCTTGACTATATCACATATGTGTTTAAAAAGTAAAGTACTGACCCTACATTTTTGCTGTATTGTGTTCCTATACTCTCCATAGGAAAGCAAAAGTGGGAAAACGATTACTGTTTTCTACTGCTAAATGTATAGGAGCCTTGAGATATTAACAGCAAAAGGCTAGTGCTGTGCTAGATACAATAAACTTTTGAGTCCTCCAGAGGAAGGGGAAGTTCATGAACTGGTGAATGAATGAGTTAAAACTGAAAGAAATATATTTTCCTGTATGGCCTCAGATGAGCAGCCTGCCAAAACAAAAAAGGGGGAGAGGGGTATGGAGGGATTTGAAAACAACAGTAACAGTGATAAGAGACTGTGGGAAGGAATGAGTGGAAAGCATTGAACCCAGTGCAGAGGGGCTTAGATTTAACATGGTAATGAGGTTCATAGCTTAATGAGAAAAGACCATAAATGTGACAGGGAGAGGGAAGCCATTAATGACTCACTGTAAGTGATCAATGCATTTACTAGCTAAACAATCATAAAATGTTAAGATTTCAAATACTTTAATAAAACCTTTTCAAGAGGCATATTAATTAACTTGTTTTTAGTTCACTTCCTGCTGTCACCTTCTGTAATTTTAATGGTCATCAGATAGCCACAGGGAGTGGACTAGTGTAGAGAATTAAGGGGCTTACATAATTTGTAAGCTAATTGTGTAGCCCTTGAGTCATGACTTGATTAAGGATGTTTTAAGCCTTTCAATGCTGACTTTGTTTTAGCTCTCTCTTCCGCAGATTCGATTGAACAGACTATTGACCATTGATACAGATTTGTTGGAGCAGCAAGACATTGATCTAAGCCCAGACCTAGCAGCTACTTATGGTCCAACAGAAGAAGCTGCCCAAAAGGTTAAACACTATTACCGCTTTTGGATCCTGCCCCAGCTATGGATTGGCATTAACTTTGACAGACTCACACTTTTGGCTCTGTTTGATAGGTGAGAATATAGTGTGATATTAAAGATGTATGCAGATTTTGTATGTCCTTAATGACCCATTGAGGTTTTTTTGGTTTCCATGTTTTAAAATATTTTCTATTTGGGTTCTTTTGAGAAAATATTTAAGTCAATAAGGTTCCAAAACACTGACTCTTGAAACCATTAGAAACCTTTCTGTGGCAATTTTAATATGTTTAAACAAACAAAAAAAATCATTTTTATCATCAATAAGAATAATACAACTGTATTGAAAAGCCAGAGAAAATGAAGTGTTAATGATTATAATGTCATAGATAATATGACCCTAATTTCAGCGGCATCAGAGCAGACTTTTGTTTCCCTATTTCTTAGCATTAATCTTATTAGTAAACAATATTAGTTTATTATAAACTTTGTGACTAAATGCTATTTTCAGTCAACATGGAGTAACAGGACTGGATTTACCCTCCTACCTGAAACAAGGAAAAACAGACAAAATGCATGAAACAATGATTTTCATCATAGTGGAGGTTAAGGTAACAGACAATGATTCCTAAACTATGGGAAACAAATTATGTGAGCCCTATAGTTACTTCCTTAAGAGAGTTTCCAGACTGCAACACAGGAAAGAGGTACCGTATTTAAGTGGAGCCTAGCAGACTTCCTGAATTGGAGATGGAACTGAGTCCCAGAGAAAGGGTTGCTGCTCAGAGAGAATGTGAGAGATCTACAGTGAGTCTCCTTGACTGTTCAGCAGAGTATTGATAAGTGGCTATATGAAGAATCTACCTGAGACCAGGATAACAACCATGTGAAAGAAATAGAGGAACAGTGCCTGAGACTCACACAGGGCCAGAAATAGTGTCAATTCCCACCAGCTTGTAGAAGATACTCACAGTTTCATATATCATGGTGCATTGTGTAGCATATTCAGGAAAGTCTTGCCTTAGAAATGGGGAATAATAAGCTCTAGCATGAGCACTGTTGCAGACCCACCTGCCAAGTCATAAAAGTTAGATCTGAAAGGATCAGAATGTGTCCAAGTAGCATAACAAAGCCCAAGTTCATAGAAATCCAGAAATTCTCAATTCCCAGTTAAGATTCTTTGTACCTGGCATCCAAAGATTACCAAGTATGCAGAGAAGGGCTAAAACATGATTTATAATGAGGAACATAATCAATTGGAACCAACCTATAACTGTCACATATATTAGTATTAGCAGTCAAAGACATTAAAACTGTTATAACTCTACCCTGTATGTTAAAAAATTTCAGTGAGACATGGAATTGTAAAAAAATAAAAGACCCAAATCAAACTTGTAGAGATGAAACTAAGATGTCTGAGATGAAAATTACAGGGGATGGGATTACTAGGGATTAGACATTACAGAAGAAAATATTAGTGAACTTGGAAGCGTAGCAGTAGAAACTATCCAAAATGAAAAGGAGGGGGAACAAAAAGAATCATCGTTTCACTCCCATCACCCAATGAAAAGAACATAAACAAAATGAAAGTAACCTGTGGGACAACTTCAAGAAGAGACAGGAGACAGAAAATATTTTGAGAAAATGATGGTGGAGAACTTTCCAAAATTGATGAAAACTATAAATATCCCACATTAAAGAACCTCAGTGAACCCCAAGCACAAGAACCATGATGATAGCTATACCAAGGCACATAAGTGCTTAAAAACTAATGATAAAAATCTTAAAAACTTCAAGAAAGGAAAAAAAAAAATGTTTGTTTGTTATAGGAACAAGGATAAGGAAGACATGAGATTTATTGTTGGAAATAATACAAATGAGAAAACTAGAACAATATTTTAAAAGTATAATAAAAGGGGAAAAGAAACTTATTAACCCAGGATTCTATATGCAGCAAAAAAATTCTTTTAGGGAAGCCACCAGGATGGCTTAGCGGGTTGAGTTCTTGCTTTGCAGCCCCAGGGACCGAGGATTGAATCGCAACCCTGGCCCATCTGGACCCATATGCTGAGCTCTGGGGTGTAACCCCAAGTTCAGTTCTTGCTGGGGCAAGCTTCCCATGTGGGAGACCTTGGTTCAGCCCTCAACTTGAGGGGACGTGCCTCCCGTTCTGAAGGCCCCCGGCCTGGTTCCTGCCCTGTGTGGAACAAAACCATGTTGAAAACTGATGACATACCACTATGGAGACTACTCTGGGCCTTCCCACGTCTCTCTGTCTCCCTCTGTCCTTGTCTCTCTCAAAAACAAAATAAATCTTAAAATAAATAAATAAATGAAAAATATGGACCTACCCACAGGGACAAAGATAACTGGAAATGTTAAGTAACTACATGAATGTGTAAACAGATGTTTTTTTCTTACTATTTAAATTTCTTTGAGAGATAATTAGATGTTTAAAATAATAACAGTATAATATGGGGTTTATAATGTGTAAAATTCATGACAAAAGTAGCATAAATATCAAAATTATACTACTATAAGCTTACAGTAAATGTGAAATGTCATAACATCATTTGAAGGTGGACTATCATAAAATTTATACTATAAAAAAATAACACTAACATGAAAGAATTATAGCTAGTAAGTAAAAAAAGATAAAATGCATTCGTAAAAATTACTCTATTAATCTAAAGGAAGGCAGAAAAAGAGGGAAAAGATCAAGAACAGATCAGCATAGAAAATAAATGACAAGATGATAGAAAACATCAGAAATTGTCAGATTGGAGAAAACAGCAAGACAACTCTATGCTGCCTACAAGAAATACACTTAAAATATGAAGATAGAAATAAGTTAAAAGTAAAAAGATTGAGAAAGAAATAGCATGCTTATGCTAATCATAGGAAAACTGGAACCTTGAACATTTCAAGGCTTTTCAATTACTTTTCAGATTATTTCACCTCATTTAGAAATGGGGAAATTGAAACTGGTATTAAAATTTGGTTATAAACATCATATAAAATAACTTTTAAATTTAATTTTCTACAAACTATTTTGAGATTTTATTTTTCAAACTTGTTTCTCTATATGGCTCCTTTGTTTGCCATCCATCCAAGTTGGTTAGTAATTTTACAACAAATTTGTTAGAAAAGCAGATGTTAAGAAAAAGTTTTTTAAATAGAAATGAAAACTATTGTGTATTAAAGCTTCACAATCTACTATAGCATGCTTTATTTGCACATAAGAATTTTTAATTTTCCTCATAAACTAGTTTTTTTTCAATGCCCCAAATCTTATTCAAACCTTGTACTATAAAAATATCTCAGCAAGCATAATATGAACTTCATAATGATGCCTTCTCTTACTTCACTATGATTAAATTTTTTTTTTTTAAAGATTTATTTTATTGTTTTTGGGGAGAGACAGAGAGAGACAGAGAGAAGGGGGAGGGCCCAGAGCAGTCTCCATAGTTGTACGTCGTCAGTTGACATGGTTTTGTTCCACATAGGTGAGCGCTGGACCACGCAGGGTGAGAACTGGGCTGGGGGCCTCCCACATGGGAAGCACACCCCAGTTCAGCATATGGGTCCGCATGGGCCAGGGCCAGGATTCTATCCTCAGTTCCCGGGGCTACAAAGCAAGCGCTTAACTTGCTGAGCCATCCTGCCTTCCCTGATTGATTTCTTATATTGGTGATATATTCATACTTACTCATAAATTTTTCTGTCTCCAGAAATCGTGAGATCCTGGAAAATGTGTTAGCTGTCATCCTGGCTATTCTTGTGGCATTTTTGGGATCTATTCTTCTAATACAAGGTTTTTTCAGAGATATCTGGGTGTTCCAGTTCTGCCTGGTTATAGCCAGCTGTCAGTATTCACTACTTAAGGTACCAGCATCTCTCTTCTTTTCATATTATGGTATATAATATTTGTGTTAAAGGGCAGAGGTTTCATATCATTTACTGCATTACAATAAGATATGAATTTTTTTATATCCCTTGGGTGTTTACATTAGATTGAGTAAAGAATAAAAGTGACATATAAACTTTAAAAAGTGATATGTAAATGAAGCTTCCTTAAAGCAACTTTTTTTTTCTTTTTGTATTGAAAGAAAATATTTGGGCACTTGTTAAAAATAAGAGTTTGCATTTTTGAAATTTCTTTTTTTTTTTTTTAATTTGCCAAAATGAACTCTCCCACTTCTGTATTTTAAATGTTCTATTTGGGTGAAATTTATTAAAATCTATCATGGAGAAATACAGTAATGTCAAAGCATATGTATGTTTCTTTGGCATACTAAAAACAGAAGATTGGTGTCCCTTAGCTATTGTTGTATTAATGGTTCTAAAATATCAAATGTTACTAATTTTAAATTCTCAAAAAGTAGAGAATCTAATACCAAATTTTTTTACCTTCCATGCAAAATCAGTGTGGACTGTTAATGTGGGCTATTTCCATTTCTTTCTTTTAGCCAGTAAATATCCTTGCTTTTACTGGTTATTTGCTTAATATGTGCTGACATGATACAATCTTCTCCATCCTGAAGACTATTTGGTTAGTTCTGTTTATATACCGTCAGCTGCCCAGTTGTCTATAAATAGACATTTGGAATAATTCACGTATGTCAACTGCTTCATTTCTGCAAGACCCATCCATACTTTTTTCCTCATTGTAGTACCAAAATTGTAGTCTTTATGGTTGCTAATAATCTCAAGGGTTCCAAATATGTTCTTTTCCTAGTCTTTATACTCTGTCAGTGCTGCATCATTTAATACCTATGAATACTATCTTCCATTTTTATATTGTCCTCATTGCCGTTCTGTGACTTTATATTACCCTGATGATTAACCTACTTTTCAGATAACTATTTTTTGTTGTTGTTGTTGATGCCTCTTTGTCGTTCTGACCACTTCTTAAATTATGAGAATTAATTCTCTAGGTTTTTATTTGGCTCTCTTCTCAGTTTGCAGTTCCTTGCCATTGAAGTCTTTTGTTTTGTTTTGTTTTGTTTTAACTTTTTTTTTTTTTTTTTTTAAACAATTTTTTTTTTTTTTTTTTTTTTTTTTTTTTTTTTTTTTTTTTTTTTTTTTTTTTTTTTTTTTTTTT